>JABASH010000079.1:0-64118 GCA_019776445.1 Tomocerus maximus
TTTCATTAGGCATTTTTTATTCCTTGTATTGAATTATTGTTGTTATTTTTAACAATGGTTTTTTATTTATTTAATTCTACGCGATGAAGCTTAAGAAACTCTTAAGGTTTCCTTAATGAAAGGTTACGTGCAGATTAAGGATAGGAATGACACTTGCAATAAATAGTTTGTAACTGCAGGCAGAAACGTCGATGAGATCACTGCCATTTAGATGATACGAAGTGTTTCATTGGATTGCCACGCGCTATGCGCTCGCAATAACGAAAGGCTTTTAGCAGTCGCAATGATAAAGATCCCAAATTCTCGCTATAACGGAATATCTTTAATAATCGCAATGACAATACAGGTGGTTTTTCCTTGGGATTAGATTGTGGAATGATCGCACATCAACTAGGTGTTCGCATCTTGATGTGCAATGGGCATCGTGACTGAATCGAAAGTGAAAATCACGACTTGATATCAATTAATGAAGCTAGGCATGTTCTAGTTCTAATTCTTGTTCGGATAGACCAGTCGCTGATTTGACTACCGATAGGGGAACGTTCTGTTTTAATAAATTTCTAGCAATTAATAAAGCTTTATGGCGTTCCCCCTGCCGTTGTCCTTGTTTTAGCCCTTGCTCTAGTCCTTCCTGTAAGCCTTTTTCTCGACCTGCGCGCTCAAAAGTGGTTATATAACTCATATTTTTTCTCTCCTCTAGTTCATTAATCTTCGATTTAAATTTTAACTCGAGATGTTCAGGTATGACTAATACCCAATCTATAACTTTGATCAAGTTTATTACATATTCTCGATTATATCCTCTCTCATACAAGCGGCGTGTTAGCTGAAACTTCATTTGAAACCGTGCATTAGAATCTTTTTTAGTCTCCATAAAGGCTAAATGGACTAAAACTAGCATAGAAAAAGGATTACTAGAAATCTCTAAATCTGTTTTTTTATCGTGATATTCAAGTAATTTTTGAGTTTTAAAGTTAAAGTTTAATACTGAAAACCCAAAAACATCCCTCTGATAATTCTTTGGATGCCAGTTTTGGTTATTATCAGTTAAAATAGCCAGGGTTAAAATAGATTGATCATATTTTGTAAAAAGTTTGCAGTAATACTGGAATAATCGTTTAGAAAACTCTTCTTCTTTCTGCCCTTGGATTTCGATATGGATTAATATAACTTCAGCTTTTCCTACTAGCGATTTAACTTTTATTAACTTATCGACAACAGTTTTACCTAGCATTGCATCAGTCGTAATAGACTGCAATTCATTATCTAAAGTTTCATACGGCGTTAACCAATCAATTTTTGTTGCAATCTCCGGATAAAAAAATTCCATAAACTCTTTAAAATAAGCATCTAAAACATCTTTCCATGCTGAGTCGTGATTTGCTCGTGGCTTATTTTCAGTCATGTTTTAATTTTTCTTAAGTGGAAACAACTCCTATGATTTTAACCTAGTAAATATCTAAAAAGATACTATATAATCAAATATATTGACGAAGTAAATGAAGGTAAATATTATTTATAATAAAAATTGATATCAGAATTTTTTATTTATTTTATCGGTAAATTATAGAATTCCGCGATGATTTTCCAGGCTTGCTCCGCGGTTTCAACAAAACGGAAGAATTTCAAATCTTTGGCATCGATCATGCCTTCGCTGACTAAAAAATTAAAATCGATTAATTTTGACCAATATTTTTTGCCGAATAATAGTAAGGGAATCGGTTTAATTTTTTTGGTTTGTAATAGTGTTAAAGCTTCAAAGAGTTCATCTAAAGTGCCGTAGCCGCCAGGGAAACAAACTAAGGCTCGGGCACGGATCAGAAAGTGCATTTTGCGTATCGCAAAATAATGGAATTGAAAGCAGAGTTCTGGTGAAATATAGGGATTAGGACTTTGTTCGTGCGGTAGCACAATATTTAAGCCAATACTTTTTGCTTTGACATCCTGCGCGCCACGGTTGGCAGCTTCCATAATCCCTGGTCCGCCGCCGGTGACGATGACGAAATGACGACGTCGATTTTTTTGACATTTTTCAGAGACTATTTGGCTAAAACGTTGCGACTCTTCGTAGTATTTACCTTTTTCGAGTTGATTTTTAAGCAGTTTTTCCTCTTTTTTGGCGGATGCGCTTTGCGGATTTTGTTTTAATTTCTGTTGTACTTGCTTGAGTTGTTGTTTGCTCACTTCTGGATCAACAACTCGAGCGCTACCAAATACGACGATGGTCGATTCGATTTTTAACTTTTGTTGCGAGAGTTCTGGTTTTAATAATTCCAATTGTAAACGCACTGAACGTAATGATTTATGCAGCAAAAAATCATGATCCAAAAAAGCCAGCTCAAATGCTGGCCAGGCAACTTTTTGACGGCTACGTTTTTTAACTTCGACTTTTGCGGATGAAAAGGGCTTGGAATCTGCAATATCCATTCATTAACCTTGATGGGTACAAACGTTAAGTATATCAGCGCAAATCATGTGTGCCTAATAGAAATAAAGGATAGTAATATGCAGCGCAAGCTAATTCTATGTTACTCATTACTCGAAATACAAAAAATTTTACAGAAAAAGACCCAGGGATCCGGGTTCCCTATAAACTATAGCTTCATTGAAAATATGCGTTATATATAATAACGCGCTTTATGGGCTATTAACCTGTTGATAGAGCTCAATCAGCGCCTGCGTTGAAGAATCAAAGCTTGCCTCCATCTGATTGCCAGAACTACTCAAACTTTGGAATATCTGTTTATTTAATTGTTTACCATATTCCACGCCCCATTGATCGAATGGATTAATCTGCCAGATGACGCTTTGCACAAAGACTTTATGTTCATACAATGCAATCAACTGTCCTAAACTAAAGGGAGTAAGCTCAGTCAGTGCCAACATATTATTGGCATGATTTCCGCGTAAATTTTTATAGCTAATATTGCTGTGGCAACCTTCCATAAAAGCTTTACTTTGACTTAAAGCACTGGCGATGACATGTTGATGATGCTGAATATTAATTTTCGGATTACGTAACGTACAAATAAAATCTGCTGAAAATTTGACCGTACCTTGATGAAACAATTGATTAAACGCATGTTGAGCATTCAAACCAATATCGCCAAAAATAATCGGACAGGTAGCATAACCTACTGCTTCACCGTCGATACGTGTAGATTTGCCATTACTTTCCATTTCTAGTTGTTGTAAATAAGCAGGAAAATACTTTAACCCCGAATCGTAAGGTAAAATTGCATGGGCTGTAGATTGAAAAAAATTGACTTGCCAGATACCTAATAGACCTAACAACACCGGCATATTAGATAACCAGGGTTGATGGAGAAAATGTTTATCCATGGCATACGCACCGCTCAGGAATTCGCGAAAATTTGACATGCCGATAGCTAAAGCAATCGGTAAACCAACCGCAGACCATAAGGAATAGCGACCGCCGACCCAATCCCAGAGTGGAAATATACATTCAGGGTCGATACCGAATGCGATGGCGTTTTCGACTTCACTGGTGACAGCTAAAAAATGTGGTTTGCTCGAAGCTGAACTAAATTTTTCTTGAAATAGTTTTAGCAGTGTAGAAGCATTCAAAAGTGTTTCACAGGTGGTAAAAGACTTACTGGTAATAATAAATAAACTGGTTTCTAAGTTAATTTTTTCTAACAAGCTTTGTAAGGTTCGCTTATCGATCTGTGAAATAAAATGAAAATTTAGCGAGTTTTGTTGGAAAGGTTTCAACGCATGGACAGCCATTAAAGGGCCTAAATCTGATCCGCCTATCCCTAAATTAATAATGTCGGTTATTCTTTTGCCGCTAAAGCTAAGCTTTTGGTGCTGATGTATTTGTTCTACGAAATGTTGAATTTTATCTAAACAAGCGTGAATCTTGACTAAGATATCTTCGCCATTCACGATTAATCCGGATTTTCTGGGATCGCGTAATGCCGTGTGTAAGGCAGGAAGTTGTTGCGTGGTATTAACATCGGCGCCGGAAAATAAATCATTGATATGTTTTTTCAGATGAATATTATCTGCCAAACCAGTTAACAGAGTTAGTGTTTTTTCGACTATTGGATTTTTTGAATAATCAAAATATAAGTTTTTTTCGATTGATGTAAATTTTTTAGCGCGCAGTGGGTCATTAAGAAATAATTCTGCGATGGATGTTTTTTTAACTTGCAAAAAATGTTGTTTTAAATCTTCCCAGCTAGCCAATTGAGTAAGTCCGGCTTCGATTCCATTCATATTGCTCTTCCTCGTTTTTTAGGACGTTTGGTTCCTCGAGGGGTCTGCGATATAGTTTGAATTAATTGTTTTTTGGTTTCATCATCTGCTTCTAAAAAGTTGGTCCACCAGATCGCGATATCTGGATCTATTTCCTTGATTTCGGCACGTAATAATAAAAAATCATAAGCAGCGCGAAAACGAGGATGATTCATTAAACGATGCAGCATAAAAGGGCGCCGCTGTAATAATCGATGTTGTAAGTCCCATATTTCGCGAATCGCAGTACTATAGCGGCGCGGAATGGTTATCAGTTTTTGTTGTTTATTAAGCGCATAACTAACAGCGTGTTGATTGGCAATAAAAGTGGGTGTGCGTTGATCAATAAGTTGTTGCGCTTTGTTTTGCACGGTGGGCCATAAAAACACTGCAAATAAAAATGCGGGCGATACGGTTTTTCCTTGGTGGATACGTTTGTCAGTATTTTCACAGGCCAGTTCTAACAGTTTGTCGGTGGTGTTATCCAGATTATCTTGTTCGGCTACTGGAAATAATTCATTCAGTAAGTGATATTGCTGGAGTAATTGATAGGTTTTTAAGGCTTGGCCATGATGAAAAAGTTTAAGTACTTCTTCAAATAAACGGGCCGGTGGTACATGACGTAGTAGTGGGGCGAGTTCTTGGATGGGTTCTGCTGTAGCTGAATCTAATTCAAAGTCTAATTTGCCAGCAAAGCGTATCGCCCGTAATAATCGAACGGGATCTTCTTGATAACGCAATCGTGGTTCACCAATAATTCGTACTATTTTATTTTGTATATCGGCAAGCCCGCCACAATAATCGACTAAAGAAAAATCAGCGATATTATAGTAGAGGGCATTCATAGTAAAATCCCGTCGCCAAACGTCTTCTTCGATAGTTCCGTAAACATTATCGCGCAATAGCATGCCGTGTGTGGCAATCTTACGATGTTTAAAGGATTTTTTTTTGCTTTGTGCCCGAAAGGTACTGACTTCAATTATTTCTCGGCCAAAGCGTATATGTGCGAGACGAAAGCGTCTGCCAATCAATAAGCAATTGCGAAACAGCTTTTTAATGTTTTCGGGACTGGCATTGGTGGCAATGTCAAAGTCTTTTGGCTTTTGCTTGAGTAAAATATCACGTAAACACCCACCTACTAAATAAGCATTGTATTTGTGCTGATTCAGGCGATATAACACTTTGAGTGCATTATGACTAATATCCTTGCGTGAAATAGTATGTTCAGCTCTAGGGATAATTTTGGCTTGTGGGTGAGCTATTTTTTTTGGGAATAGTCGATGAAAAAACTGCTTAATGATAATGATTTTCCTCTTCTGTGTAATGCATTAATGTGTAAGCGAGCAAAGGGTTCTGATAGCCAATTTTTTACTCAAATCAGTAATATGGCAAGGAACCGAAGCTGCTCCTAGTATGTATGCTATCAAAATTCTTTCATAATAGTATAAAAAAATCATCGTCATGGCGAAAGAAGGGTGCGAGCATGCATGCACAATTTGGTATTTCCTAGATTGCCGCGCGCTACGCGCTCGCAATGACGACGGTTTGTTATGTCTGCAATGACCGATGTTCGCAATGACAAGAAGGTGATGCTACTAAGTCGACGCTTTATAAACTATCAAGATCAATAGATCTTCTTTACGCAGAATGGTGTCTTTACTGGGATTAATTGTTCTAACCCCTTTGCGTTCCATGCCTAATACTCTGCCGTCAATATGATTTTTTTGCATGGCTTCTTCAATGCTAAGTCCAACGAACGGATGGCTTTTATCAAGTAAAAAAGTTTTTAATTCAAGATGATTGTATAATTCCAGTTCTTCTTGGTAAGTAGTGACCTGTAATAATTGGCTAAAAGTATCGATTTGTTCATCGCTACCTAAAATAAACAGCTTATCGTAAAGCCTAATTTTTTCATGGTGTGTCGGAGTCAAAATAATTTTAGGGCCACGATAAAGCGCAACCACATGGATGCCAAATTGCTGCGCAAGGTTCAATTCTTGTAAGGTTTTATTGATAAAATAGTAATTATTCTGGATGTCAGTGCCTTTTAAATTGATACCCCAGGCGGTTAATTCATCTTTCGAAGTCTCTTGAATGCTAGGTGTTTTAATATTGGCTAGAAATCTTTTTTCTAACCAAGGGTAAAATTTTTGCAACGGTTTATGTAATAAACTAAATAAGCTTAACGAAATTATGATTAACAGTAAAATAATAGACCAGGTATGGAAATAAGTTATTGCTAAGGTAATGATGACCGTTAAAGTAAAAATCCATCCTATGGCGATGATAGGTCGAATCGCGGCATGGCGTCGATGTGGGAAAGCACGATAAGCAAATATCATGCCCCAGATAAAAGGGGAAGCTAATAATAAAGCAATCAGACAACTTAAAGTATTTACCCAATACGTTGAGTTGATCCATTCACTAATTTTTGGAAATATCCATTTTTCACTCAAGCTAAAAATAATCGCTACCATGACACTATTAATAAGTAGCCGAATAATATATTGGCTATAAACCACTCGTTTTTTCTTTAGTCTTAGATAGCGATGGATGAGTATCGTATAATGGCTTAATAGTTGCTTTACACGTCTTGGAAGATTTTTTTCCAAAAGTTTACTTAGAGTAGCTGAGGACATGATGAGATAGGGCGTAGTAAAGGTAGTGACGGCCGATACTGCAATAATAATCGGGAAAAGTGCAGGTCGTGTAACCTGTAATGTCAGTCCTAATCCGGCAATAATAAAAGAAAATTCACCGATTTGCGCCATACTAAAACCTGCGCGCACCGAAGTGCTTAAACTTTGCCCTGCGGCTAAGGCGCCGGTGCCCGTAGCAAAAATTTTAGCAAGGATAGTAATGAAAGAAATGAGCAGCACTATCCAAATATTTTGCACAATCATGCTCGGATCAATAAGCATGCCGACCGAAATAAAAAATACCGCCGCAAAAATATCGCGAATTGGCCGCATATATTGTTCAATAAACTGAATTAAATCCGTTTCAGCTAATATTGAGCCCATAATAAAGGCGCCTAATGCAGTTGAGTAGCCGAAGTAGGCCGCAATACAGACTAGTATTAAACACAGTGCCACTGAAACGATGGTTAAGGTTTCTTGGTTCGCAACATCGACTAATTTTCGAATTAAAGTAGGAATTAAAAAATAACCAATCAAAAACCAACTACCGACAACTATAAAAAGTTTAATAGCGGAGTCTGCAAGTGTGGCAGAAAGCACCGCATGTGTGCCGACTACTATAGATAAACCCGCGAGTAATAAAATGGCGAGCAGATCTTCAACAATCAAAACGCCAAATACTAGTTCAGCAAAGTGTTTGCCTTTTAAACCCAATTCTTCCATTGCTTTGATGATAATGGTTGTCGATGAAATGGAAAGCGCAGCCCCTAAAAAAATACAATCGTAAACAGACCAGCCCAAAATTTTACCTAAAACGAAACCAATTAATAAAACAACTATTACTTCAAACAAGCCGGTCACAATAGCGGGTGTTCCTACACGTTTAAGTTTGTGAAAACTAAAATCTAATCCGAGTGAGAACATCAAAAAAATAACGCCTAGCTCTGATAGTGTGTGTAAACTGGGCACGTCGGTAACTAGGTCGTAGGGAGGGACATGCGGGCCGACAATAATTCCGGATAATAGATAGCCCAATACCACGGGTTGTCTTATTTTTTGAAATAAAAGCGTGACTAAGCTGGCTACGCCTAGTATGACAGCAAGATCTTTAATAAGTGGAGCAAGCGGTTGCATAGATCTATTGTTAGTCGTCTTTTAGGATATATCAAGTTTTAACGAAACTTTAGTAGTAAAATTTTAATAACCAATGCTTCATTGCGTGTATTGGATGAAAGTCAGGCATTGATCTGCATCACAATAGCTGACGAAATTTATCTTCAAGTTAATATTTCATTAAGATTTATTCATTACTCTTTGATAACAATGCATGGTTCTTATCAACATGATGAATAAAAATATAAAAAATTATTTTTTAGTAGGATGGATGTAACTATCATGAAGTTTAATAACATTAATAAAATTAAGGTGAAATATGGCTAAAACAAAAGCGGTTGGGCTTCGGAATAATACAATGAAGATTATGAACAATTTTTTTGAATATATTGATAATCTAAAATGCGAAAACAAAAGTAGTTATCAAATTAATCTCGCTGCGCATGTTAAACAATTTTTCGATGAAATGAACCAACTTGGAGAGCAAGAGTTTGCATTGTTCCTTAGAAAACATCAATTTGAAAATACTGATCCTGTTCAGCAATTAAAATACACCGATGCTTTTAATTGTTTAGTTGCTTTTATCGTAGCGGAATACAGTGAGTCGGATTTATTACGTTACTTTATCCCAAGAGTATACTCTGCCGAAGATAAACCGGCACCGGAGCCAAGTTCATCGGGTATTGTTAATTGGTCGCAACGCTTGGTTTATTGGGCCAAACTCTTAACTTACTGGTTAGCTAGTAAACTATTTGATAGACAAAAATTTAAAATAAATGAGAGTAAGAGAGATCTTCAATCAGCAATAAAGGAAATCAAGGAAGCATTCAGAGACAGAGAAAGTAATTATTTTGACTTACAACAAAATAATGTTACTTTTAATGAGAATTTACAAATAGTTGTTGGAAAATTTGTTGAAAACCGTAATAAAACGAATGCATCGATTATTGATGATAGACGATTGCGGAGTACGGCTTCCCCAGATACAGTTTTTATAAAAGAAGGATTTGTATTTAAACCATCAACTTCAGAGCAACCCTCAACATCAGCACCAACAACACCCCAATCAACCTCTTTCACAACTTCAATAGTACCGCCGCCGCCACCATCTACTCCTTTTTCTCCCCCTATTTTGAAAGCAGCAGCAGTCCCATCTACTTCAACTGTTAGTGAACCTGCGAGTAATGATAAACATAATTTACTGACGGCAATTCGAAAGGGTATAGAACTTAAATCGGTGAAGCCAGATGAAAAACTTCCAGCTGACTCTAAGATTAATGATAGTAATGATTTGGTAAGTGCCTTAAAAGCTGTTCTTTCTGAACGTCGCAAAGTTATTCAAGACGATTCAGAGAAAAATCTGGATGAAAATAATGGTGAAGATTGGGTAGACGGACCTAGCGTGATTGAAACTTTCCATTTTGGTTTACTAGATGACGGTCAATTAGAAAATGTAATGCTTAAATTAGAGCATTTACTTCCTGATGATTTCAGTAAGATTAATTTAGTAACTGTCATGGAAAATATGAAAAAAGCGCTTCAATCAGCTGGAGTTGAAGTATATACAAAAGAACCCATTGCGATTGCAAGCGAAGTTCAACCTAAAAAAAATGCATGGCAATCATTTTTTTCTTTCGGTAATCCTCAATCACAACAACCCGCTAAAAATCCATCAAGCCAGGAGAGCACCCGCAAAAATTGCATTTAATATGCTAGTTTAAGTTCATCAACTAAGGACATTGCTCATCACAATGTCCTTTTCTTTTTATGTCCGTTGCGTACTTATGTCAGTTGCTTATTGATCGGTATATAATGTGCCGATTAATAGGGCCTAAATCCATGACTACATCGCTATCCTTGATTGGCTATGCATCGGGTATCGCAGCAAATGACGCGGGTTGCGCTGACGGTCCGTTGCAATTGCAAAAGCATGGCTTAGAGCAACAACTATCTGAACATCATTTACCTAGCCATTGGCAAGCCATGTTAGTGCCAGGCACTGTCGACAAAAGCGATAGATTGCAGCGTGTGGTAGAGCTGAATACTGAATTAGCTGCCATCACGTTTGATTTAGTGCAACAACATCAACCTTTTGCGCTGTTGGGCGGCGATCATTGCTGTGCCATAGGCACGTGGAGTGGTGTCGTTGCTGCGCTCGCACAGCAGCAAGAGAGTGAGTTGGGATTGATTTGGATCGATGCGCACATGGATAGTCATACGTTTGAAACGACAGCGACCGGTAATATTCATGGCATGCCATTGGCCGCGCTGTTGGGTTATGGCGATCCCGCGTTAACACAAATCGCCATCCCACGTCCTAAATTAGATCCGAAACGATTGGTTTTAATCGGCATTCGTAGTTTTGAAGCGGGAGAAGAAAAATTATTACAGCGTTTGGGTGTGCGTATTTATAATATGGAAGCCATTGCAAAGCGTGGCTTAGATACGATATTTGCCGAAGCGATAGCCTATGTTAAAAAAAGTAGTTCTGGATTTGGAGTCAGTTTAGATTTAGATGCTATTGATCCTTTTGATGCGCCCGGTGTCGGTGTGCCTGAAGCTGATGGTATTTCAGGAGAGAATTTATGCCAAGTACTGATTCAATTACGCCAAGAATCACAACTTATTGGAGTTGAAGTGGTTGAATACAACCCTTATCATGATAAGAATCAAAAAACTGAAAGATTAATTCAAGAAATATTGCTGAGTATTTTTGGAGTTTTAACTAAATGAGTAAGCAAAGCGCTATCGCCGATCAACAATCCACCTTGTCTAATGCCCAAAAGCTTGATAATCCTATCGAGCTTGAACGACGTTATGGCGCAGCCAATTATGATCCTTTGCCGGTAGTGCTCAGCCGTGGCTTAGGTGCCGAGCTTTGGGATATTTCCGGTAAACGCTATATCGACATGATGAGTGCTTATTCCGCAGTTAGTCATGGGCATAGTCATCCGCGTTTAATAAACACTTTAACGCAGCAGGCACAACGTTTATCAATTTGTTCGCGCGCTTTTTATAGTGATAGGCTGGGTGTTTTTTTAAAGCGTGTTTGTGATTTAACGCAGATGGATAGCGCTTTGCCGATGAACACCGGTGTTGAAGCGGTAGAAACGGCGATTAAAGCCGCTAGGAAATGGGCTTACACTGTAAAAAAAGTGACAGAGAACCAAGCCGAAATCATTGTTTGCCGAGGTAACTTTCATGGACGAACTACTACTGTGGTGGGTATGTCATCAAAACCACAGTACCAATTCGGTTTTGGTCCGTTTGCACCAGGGTTTAAAACCATAGAATATGGTGATGCAGAAGCCTTATCAACGGCAATAACTTCTAATACAGCTGCTTTTTTAGTCGAGCCTATCCAAGGTGAACGCGGCATCGTTGTACCACCAGAAGGATATTTGCAAGCCGTTGCAAAAATTTGTCGAGAACGTAATGTGTTACTTATTTTTGATGAAATACAAACTGGTTTAGGTAGAACGGGTAAATTTTTAGCCTGTGAGCATGAAAACGTTAAACCCGATGCTTTAATCTTAGGAAAAGCATTAGGTGGTGGTTTATTACCTGTGTCACTATTTTTAAGTCGTCGTGATGTTATGAATGTTTTTACGCCGGGTGATCATGGCAGCACTTTTGGCGGTAACCCTTTGGCGGCAACGGTTGCCTTAGAAGCTTTAAATGTCTTGTTTGATGAAAATCTAATCCAGCGTTCAAAAGAATTAGGTGATTATTTACATCGAAGTCTATTAGAGATTTCATCCCCGTTAATCAAAGAAATTCGGGGAAAAGGTTTATTTATCGGTGTAGAACTTGACTCACGTTACGCGAAAGGTCGTGCTATTGTTTTACAATTACTAGAGCATGGTTTATTAAGTTACGAAACGCACGATACGGTTATTCGTTTAGCGCCACCATTAGTCATTAGTAAAGAACAATTGGATGAAGCCTTAGTAATATTAAAAAAGGTGTTGTTAGCCAAGTCTGCTTAGGTAGGTACCTAGACCCGTTAAAAACATTTGTACAGCGATCGTCGTTAATATCATTCCCATTAAACGTTCTAATGCCGCAATGACTTTGACACCCAACAATTTTTGTAAGGGTACGGCGATTAAAAGTAACAGCGTCGCTATCAATGATGCAGCCGCTAAAGCGGTAAACCATTTGCCCATTTGATGCGGGGCTTGGCTGGCGAATAAGATGACGGTGGTCATGGAAGAAGGTCCAGCGAGCAAAGGAATGGCCATAGGAACAATAAAAGGTTCTCCTTGTGTTTGTTCCGCTATTTTTTGTCCCATAGGAAACAACATTTTAATTGCTATAAGAAATAAAATAATTCCGCCGGCGATTCCTAAGGCTTCTTCACTAATATGTAAGCTAGCTAAGATAGGTTTTCCACAAAATAAAAAAAGCGTTAAGATAGCAAACGCAATTAAACTTTCACGCAAAATAATTTTGGTGCGTCGCGTCGGATCAACTTGTTTAAGTAATGATAAAAAAACGGGAATGTTTCCGAGCGGATCCATGACTAAAAAAAGTGTAACCGCGGCAGAATAAATGTTCATTTGAAAATGCATAATAAACTTACTCACAGCAATTAGGTTTTTGGCAAGGCGCCGTGAAAATGAGCAACCGTAGTGTATGTATTATACATGAGGATTGCGAATTGAGCGGTAACACAGACAAAAATTTAAGTGCGAAGAGTAATCAAAAAAACTTTTATGTATTGTAATGAGAATAGTGGTTGACATCCAGCCTTGACTTT
The DNA here is from genome assembly GCA_019776445.1 of Tomocerus maximus. Taxonomy (NCBI): domain Eukaryota; kingdom Metazoa; phylum Arthropoda; class Collembola; order Entomobryomorpha; family Tomoceridae; genus Tomocerus; species Tomocerus maximus. Next base: position 12,775 of record JABASH010000079.1, read on the forward strand.
CGCAAAATAGCCCCTCAATTTTGAGGAATTATTTTTTTAGATATACTTGCGGGTGTAGTTCAACGGTTAGAATTCCAGCCTTCCAAGCTGGCTATGTGGGTTCGATTCCCATCACCCGCTCCAAAAAAGCGATGCAGGGCGTAAATGGCAGCACGGCAACAATTTAAACACAATGAGTAATGCATGCAGGCCCACATGGCTCAGTGGTAGAGCACTTCCTTGGTAAGGAAGAGGTCACCGGTTCGATCCCGGTTGTGGGCTCCAAAAGACCAAAGAATACAAGTAAAGAATTAGGCCAGTAGCTCAATTGGCAGAGCGGCGGTCTCCAAAACCGCAGGTTGGGGGTTCGATTCCCTCCTGGCCTGCCAAAAATCTAGTTTGGCAAGGTTAAAATGAAGAACGCAAAGCTTGAAAACAAGGCAACTAAAAGAGACTCCATAATCTGGATAATGATGGGAGTGATTTTACTATTGGCTATTTATGCCAATAATTATTTTTCCCACCAGGCCATTGCTATTCGCTTGATAGGCTGGATAATAGACGCACTTGTGCTGGCATCATTATTTTTTTATACGATGCTAGGGCGGCGGTTTTGGGCATTTGCACAAGCTTCACGCGCTGAACTACGCAAAGTAGTCTGGCCAACACGAGAAGAAACGGTGCGTACTACTTTGATCGTGATGGCGATGGTTGTTGTAGCGGGCTTGTTTTTATGGGGTATAGATACACTCTTATTGTGGGCAGTTGCTTTTTTAACAGCGTAAATGAAGAGGATAGTTAACTTATGACAGAAAAAAAACCAGAACTTCATTCCGATGTTTCAGAGCAATCGTCGAGCGATCCTGTTTCAACTAATGAAAAATCATCTGCAGCAGAAGCAAAAACTACGCATGGATCGATGCAGTGGTATGTTGTACAAGCACGCTCAGGTTATGAACGCAAAGTTTTAGATGCTTTAAATGAACGGATTAAACAACAAGGTCTAACAGAGAAATTTGGTCAAATTATCGTGCCAACTGAAGAAGTGGTCGAAATTCATCAAGGCCGTAAGCGTAAAACTGCACGCAAATTTTATCCGGGATATGTCTTAGTTGAAATGGATATGGATGAAGATAGTTGGTATCTTGTTCAAAAAACACCGGGCGTGATTAAATTTATCGGTGGAACCAGTGATAAGCCAGTACCTTTGAGCAGTAAAGAAGTGGATAAGATTTTACAGCGTATGCAAGAAGGTGTGGATAAGCCTCGGCCTAAAGTCTTGTTTGAGGTAGGTGAAGTAGTTCGCGTCGTGGATGGACCTTTTGCTGACTTCAATGGCGAGGTTGAAGAGGTAAACTATGAAAAAAACCGCATGCGGGTTTCGGTCATTATTTTTGGTCGTTCCACACCGGTTGAATTAGAGTTTGGTCAAGTTAAAAAAGCTTGATGCATTGTAGGGCCTTTTTCTAGCAAGAAAAGGGATAGAGAAAATATATACTCACAGCAATGGGATTTTTGTAAAGGCGCCGCGAGAATGAAGCAACCGGAGTGTATTTAAATACATGAGGATTGCGAGTTGAGCGGCAACATAGACAAAAATTCAAGTGCGAAGAGTAATGGGAAGCTTAATTATTTAAGCGTTATACCCGGAGGTAAACATGGCAAAGAAAGTTCAAGCCTATGTGAAGTTACAGGTAAAGGCCGGCGAGGCTAATCCTGCGCCACCTATTGGTCCTGCTTTGGGACAACAAGGGGTGAATATTATGGAATTCTGCAAAGCTTTTAATGCACGTACTCAAAGTGCAGAAAAAGGTATGCCGATGCCAGTCGTGATTACGGTGTACTCCGATCGTAGCTTTACATTTATTATCAAAACCCCTCCTGCTTCTTATTTGATTATGAAGGCAGCGGGTATCAATAAAGGCAGTAGCATCCCCAACAAAAATAAAGTTGGTAAAATTACTCATAAGCAGCTGGCTGAGATTGCAACGATTAAAATGCCTGACTTAACCGCAGGCGATTTAGCAGCCGCAATGCGTACAATAGCTGGTACAGCGCGTAATATGGGTGTTGAAGTTGAAGGAGGGCGTGAACATGGCTAAACTCAGTAAACGTTTTCGTTTGATTAAAGAAAAGCTGCTTCCTGGTAAAGTATATACCGTAGTGGAAGCCGTTAACTTACTCAAGGAATTTCCGGTTAAATTCAATCAAAGTGTTGATGTCAGTATTAATCTAGGCGTAGACCCGCGTAAATCGGATCAAACCGTGCGTGGTGCGGTAGTATTGCCGCATGGAATTGGTAAAACACCTCGAGTTGCTGTGTTTGCTCAGGCAGCTAATGCCGAAGCAGCAAAAGCAGCAGGTGCAGATATCGTCGGTTTTGAGGATTTGGCTGAAAGCATAAAGGCGGGTAACTTAGACTTTGATGTTCTTATTGCAACACCTGATGCTATGCGCTTAGTGGGTCAACTTGGCCAGATATTAGGACCTAGAAACTTGATGCCTAACCCTAAAATTGGCACAGTAACGATGGATGTCAATACAGCAGTTGCCAATGCGAAATCGGGTCAAGTGCGTTACCGCGCTGATAAAGGCGGGATAATCCACTGCACGATAGGTAAGGTAAGTTTTGAACCTCAGCAATTATTACAAAATTTAGAAGTATTGGTAGGAGCGATTAAAAAAGCCAAACCTGCTACAGCTAAAGGGGTTTATCTTAAGAAACTGAGTCTATCCAGTACGATGGGGCCTGGCTTATTAATTAATTTGGCATCACTAGAAGCAAGCTAAAATGGTCGCCGATCTTTGTGTTATATGAATAACATAAAATAAGCGCTTACGTCTTGACTATTTAGTGTATTTAGGATAGAAGAGCTACCCCCACTTGATATAAATAGTGGGAATGAATTCGCAGTTAAAGGGCTTTCCCTCTAACTGTCGGAGACCGTAGGTGCGCCGACGTTAATAAAGATAGATACTAATGTCTTATTTAATATGGGTGCTTAATTTTACCTACGCAGACGGTGAACCTTTATGGCCACCGAGCCTTTAATCATCAGCTATCGTTGTTGATGGTTAAACAATAAATGAGGAGAAAACCAACGTGACATTAAGACTTGAAGATAAACAGGCCATTGTTGCGGAAGTTGGAGAGGTTGCAAAAAATGCGTTATCAGCAGTTACTGCTGAATATCGTGGTTTAAGTGTGGGGGAAATGAGTCAATTACGCTTACAAGCACGTAGCTCAGGAGTGTATTTACGTGTCGTGCGTAATACCTTGGCGCGACGTGCTTTAGAAGGTACAGGCTTTGCGTGTTTACAAGATACGTTGGTAGGTCCTTTACTTCTAGCATTTTCCCAACAAGAGCCAGGTGCAGCAGCGCGGCTTATTCGAACATTTATTAAGCAAAATGAAAAATTGGTCGTTAAGGCAATCGCCTTCGATGGTCAATTATTAGCGGCAAATGAACTCGAAAAACTCGCGAACCTTCCAACCCGTGACGAAGCAATTGCTACATTGATGGCAGTTATGAAAGCACCAATTACTAAGTTAGTGCGTACATTGGCTGAACCACAGGCCAAATTGGTACGTACGTTTGCTGCTATGCGTGAGAAGCAGCAAGCAGCCGCATAAATGGTGTTATTAAAGTTTTTTATTTTTTGGAGTGATAGATATGAATGCTAAAGCAAAAGAAGATGTATTAGATACAATTTCCAACATGAGTGTTATGGAAGTCGTTGATCTTATTAAGAATATGGAAGAAAAATTTGGTGTTTCTGCAGCAGCTGCTACAGTCGCCGTGGCGGCAGCGCCTGGTGCAGCAGCGGCAGCAGTTGAAGAAAAGACTGAATTTAATGTGGAGTTGAAAGAAGTGGGTGCTAATAAGATCAATGTGATTAAAATAGTGCGCGAAGCAACCGGTCTTGGCCTAAAAGAAGCTAAAGACTTAGTTGAATCAGCACCTAAAGCGGTCATAAAAGAAGGTATGTCTAAAGCAGATGCCGAAGCGCTTATCGCTAAGCTTAAAGAAGCAGGCGCTACGGGCGAAATGAAATAAGCTTTAAAGCACTAAAAGAATGCTCGGGTTATGCTGGGCATTCTTTGTGTTATGAAACTAGTTTCTAAGCATATGTTTTTAATCTTTAAATGTGCAGAACATTTTATAAGATTCATGTTTAAGACGATGTTGGTCATAGGACGTAGACTAAATAGGGACTAAGAACGAGATTGAAGTTCTATAATTTACTAAAATTGTGTAAAAAATAGGCTTTAAAGCGTTATTAATAGCCAACATAAACATAAGCCCAGCTAGATATGGGCGCGATTTTTCTTTATTTATTCTGTTCTCTAACTAGGTGAACTTTAGATGGTAATTCGGACATCCCCAGCAACTGAGCAAGCAAATACTCCATATTCATTTACTGAAAAAAAACGTATTCGTAAAAATTTTGGTAAACAAGCGACCATAATGGAAGCGCCCTATTTATTAGCGACGCAAATTGAGTCTTATCATCGATTTTTACAAACAGATACCTCGCCGGATGCATTGGAAGATATAGGACTTAATGCGGCTTTTAAATCTATATTTCCTATTTCTTCTTATTCCGGTGGTGAAGCCACATTAGAATATATTAATTACCGAATAGGCCAACCGCCGTTTGATGTTAAAGAATGTCAAGCACGTGGTTTAACTTATGGTGCGCCCTTACGCGTGAAAATGCGTTTAATTATTTACGATAAAGAAGCAGCACCAGGCTCCACGAAACTCAAATATATTAAAGAACAAGAAGTATATATGGGTGAACTGCCGCTGATGACAGACACAGGAAGTTTTGTGATCAATGGGACCGATCGGGTTGTCGTTTCACAGCTACATCGTTCACCAGGTGTGTTTTTTGAGCATGATAAAGGTAAAACCCATTCTTCAGGTAAGTTGTTGTATGCAGCGAGAATTATTCCATACCGTGGTTCTTGGTTAGATTTTGAATTTGATCCTAAGGATAATTTATTTGTCCGTATTGATAGACGACGTAAATTAGCCGCTACCATACTATTACGCGCATTAGGGTATACCTCAGAAGAGATATTAGAATTATTTTTTAGTAACAATGTTTTTCATCTAAAAGGTGAAACGGTTGTTTTAGATTTAGTCCCTGAACGTTTGCGTGGTGAAACGGCTAGCTTTGATATTAAAGATGCCAGTGGCAAAGTGATTGTTGAGCAAGGTCGGCGTATTGCAGTAAGACAAATTCGTGAAATAGAAAAAGCTAAGATTAAACATCTCGAGTTACCGATTGATTATTTGATTGGTAAAGCACTCGCTAAGCCTATTATTAATTCAGAAACCGGCGAGATTCTGTTTGAAGCAAACACAGAATTAACTGCGGACATTGTAAAAAAATTAGTAGAAGCACAAGTAGAAAAAATAGAAACCTTATATACCAACGATTTAGATTCAGGCGCGTATATTTCGACAACCTTACGCATTGATCCGAGTCACAGTCAGCAAGAAGCATTAGTTGAAATTTATCGTATGATGCGTCCAGGCGAGCCACCCACTAAAGAAGCGGCAGAAGCCTTATTTAAAAATTTGTTTTTTGTTTTGGATCGCTATGATTTGTCGGCAGTAGGACGAATGAAATTTAATCGACGCTTAGGTCGAGAAGAGATTACTGGGCCAGGTACCTTGAGCAAAGACGATATTGTCGCCGTTTTACGCGCATTGATCGAAATACGGAATGGAAAAGGCGACGTGGATGATATCGATCATTTAGGTAATCGTCGTGTACGTAGTGTCGGTGAAATGGCAGAGAATCAATTTCGGATCGGTTTAGTGCGTGTTGAACGAGCCGTCCGAGATCGTCTCAGTGTGGCCGAATCTGAAAATTTAATGCCACAAGATCTTATTAATGCCAAACCTATCTCAGCGGCAATCAAAGAATTTTTTGGTTCCAGTCAGCTATCGCAGTTCATGGATCAAGTGAATCCTCTTTCCGAGATTACGCATAAACGTCGTGTTTCTGCTTTAGGGCCTGGTGGTCTAACACGTGAACGAGCGGGTTTTGAAGTTCGAGACGTGCATCCAACGCATTATGGTCGTGTTTGTCCGATTGAAACACCCGAAGGACCGAATATTGGGTTGATCAATTCCTTGGCGGTGTATGCTCGAACCAATCATTATGGGTTTCTTGAAACACCTTACCGTAAAGTTGAAAATGGCAAAGTAACTAAAGAGATTCAATATTTATCTGCCATCGAAGAAGGCAAATATGTCATTGCTCAGGCTAATACTCGTCTTGACAACCATGGTAAGTTGATCGACGACTTAATTCCTTGTCGACATCGTAATGAGTCGATGCTGACGACGGCGGATAAAGTCAATTATATGGATATTTCACCAGCACAAGTTGTTTCGGTGGCCGCTTCTTTGATTCCTTTCTTAGAACATGACGATGCTAATCGTGCGTTGATGGGTTCGAACATGCAACGTCAAGCGGTGCCAACCTTACGTACTGAAAAACCCTTAGTCGGTACCGGTATGGAACGTAAAGTAGCAGTCGATTCAGGTGTAGTTGTGGTAGCTAAACGTGGTGGTTTTATTGACTCAATCGATGCAGGTCGTATCGTAGTTCGTGTTGACGACAAAGAAGCGACAGCGGGCACAGCAGGTGTCGATATTTACAATCTGACCAAATATACGCGTTCGAATCAAAATACCTGTATCAATCAACGCCCTTTAGTAAATAAAGGAGATAAGATCCAAAAAGGCGATGTCTTGGCGGATGGTCCTTCTACCGACTTGGGTGAGTTAGCTTTAGGGCGTAATCTGCTCGTAGCTTTTATGCCGTGGAATGGTTATAACTTTGAAGATTCTATTTTAATTTCGGAGCGTGTTGTTTCTGAAGATCGTTTTACCACGATACATATCGAAGAATTAACCTGTATCGCACGTGACACTAAATTAGGGACCGAAGAAGTCTCATCCGATATTCCCAATGTCGGAGAAAGTGCACTTTCTAAATTAGATGAGTCCGGTATTGTACATTTAGGCGCTTGGGTAGAGGCGGGTGATATATTGGTGGGGAAAGTGACGCCTAAAGGTGAAACACAGTTAACACCTGAAGAAAAACTATTACGCGCTATATTTGGTGAAAAAGCTTCTGATGTAAAAGATAGTTCATTACGTGTTCCTTCAGGAATGCGCGGTACAGTCATCGATGTTCAAGTCTTTACGCGGGATGGTTTAGAAAAAGATAAACGTGCATTAAGTATCGAAGAAATGGCTTTAGATAAAATTAAAAAAGACTTATACGATGAATTTAGAATTTTAGAAAATGATTGTTATCAACGTCTAGAGACTTTATTAGTTGGCGCTACAGCAAGTAGTGGACCGAATAAATTAAAGTCAGGTAGTAAAGTGACATTAGACTATTTACAAGGCCTAGCTAAAGATCAATGGTTCTCTGTTAGTTTACGTGATGAAGCCGCTAACCAGCAATTGGAAGCCGTTGCAAAACAGTTAGAAGAAGCACGTCTTGCATTAGATGAGAAATTTGAGAATAAACGTAAAAAACTAACTCAAGGTGATGATTTAGCACCAGGCATACTTAAGATTGTTAAAGTTCATTTGGCTATCAAGCGTTGTATTCAGCCGGGCGACAAGATGGCCGGCCGACACGGTAATAAAGGGGTTATTTCTACCATTATTCCTGTCGAAGATATGCCTTATATGGTAGATGGTACGCCAGTTGATATCGTTCTTAATCCTTTAGGTGTGCCATCACGTATGAACGTTGGACAGGTACTTGAAACACATTTAGGTTGGGCAGCAAAAGGTTTAGGTATCAAGATTGCTGGTATGCTCGATGCGCAAAAAAATATTAAAGAAATTAAAAACTTCTTAGGATCTATTTACAACGATACTAAGGAAACGGCACAAAAAGTAGATTTAGATAAATTATCAGATGAGTCTGTTATTGAGCTGGCGCAAAATTTGCGTAACGGCGTGCCTATGGCCACTCCGGTCTTTGATGGAGTGACCGAAGCAGAAATTAAACGCATGTTAAGCTTGGCAGACTTGCCGGAATCAGGACAGACAACGCTATATGATGGCAGAACCGGTGAACGTTTTGAACGGCCTGTTACAGTGGGTTATATGTACATGCTTAAGTTGAATCATTTAGTCGACGATAAGATGCATGCACGTTCTACGGGATCGTACAGTTTAGTAACCCAACAACCATTGGGCGGTAAAGCGCAATTTGGTGGTCAACGATTTGGTGAAATGGAGGTTTGGGCGTTAGAAGCTTATGGAGCGGCTTATACTTTACAAGAAATGTTAACCGTCAAATCGGATGACGTTGCCGGTCGAACAAAGATGTACAAGAACATTGTTGATGGCGACCATCAAATGGAAGCGGGTATGCCGGAATCATTTAACGTATTAGTCAAGGAAATACGCTCCTTGGCAATTAATGCAGAATTAGAAACCAAAGATTAATCTGAAGTGGAGAGTATAACCTTGGCAACTAAACCAAAAGCAGACACTGTAAAGTCAGAACTAGAGCATGCTACGACAACTGCATCAGAAATGGCTAAAGCTGCGCCATCATCTACCGAACAAGTGAAGCCAGAGTTAGCTCAAGAAAGTTTGGCGAGCATGGCGGAAGCGATCGAATCGAATGCAAGCAACGAAAGAATTAAAGCCCTGGCCGATAAACCGTTGATGTCGGATTTATTGGGAATACTGAAGCAAGAAGATTATTTAGATGAGTTTGATAATATCCGTATCTCCTTAGCTTCGCCGGAAATGATTCGCACCTGGTCTTATGGTGAAGTTAAAAAACCAGAAACCATCAATTACCGTACTTTCAAACCGGAAAGAGATGGTTTGTTTTGTGCAAAAATCTTTGGACCGATTAAGGATTATGAATGCTTATGTGGCAAGTACAAACGGCTTAAGCATCGCGGTGTGATTTGTGAGAAATGTGGTGTCGAAGTAGCACTGACGAAAGTGCGACGTGAACGTATGGGTCATGTCGAATTGGCGAGCCCAGTAGCGCATATTTGGTTTTTAAAGTCCTTACCATCACGTATCGGCTTGTTACTCGATATGACCTTACGCGATATAGAACGCGTTCTATATTTTGAAGCATTTGTCGTCATAGAGCCCGGTATGACGACTTTGGAACGTGGTCAACTTTTAACAGATGAACAGTACTTAGAGGCTATCGAAGAACATGGTGATGAATTCGATGCGCGCATGGGTGCCGAAGCGATACAGCAATTACTGATCACTTTAAATATGAAAGAAGAGATCAATGTGTTACGTGAAGAGATTCCTAATACCAGTTCAGAAACTAAACTAAAGAAATTCTCTAAACGCTTAAAATTGTTGGAAGGATTTGACCAATCCGGCAATAAACCGGAATGGATGGTTTTAACGGTATTACCCGTACTACCACCGGATTTACGTCCTTTAGTTCCCTTAGATGGTGGGCGCTTTGCGACGTCGGATCTGAATGATCTGTATCGTCGTGTAATCAATCGTAATAACCGTCTAAAACGTTTACTCGATCTGAACGCACCGGATATTATTGTGCGTAACGAAAAACGTATGTTGCAAGAATCTGTAGATGCATTGTTGGATAATGGTCGTCGTGGTCGAGCTATTACTGGTAGTAATAAACGACCTTTAAAATCTTTGGCGGATATGATCAAAGGTAAACAAGGTCGATTTCGACAAAACTTATTGGGTAAACGTGTCGATTATTCAGGTCGTTCGGTTATCGTAGTGGGTCCTACATTAAAGCTACATCAATGTGGCTTGCCGAAAAAAATGGCTTTAGAATTATTTAAGCCTTTTATTTTAAGTAAATTACAATTCCGCGGCTTAGCGTCTACGATTAAAGCCGCTAAAAAAATGGTAGAAAATGAGTCACCTGAAGTTTGGGATATTCTCGAAGATGTGATCCGCGAACATCCGGTCTTATTAAACCGAGCACCCACATTGCATCGTTTAGGTATTCAGGCATTCGAACCTATTTTAGTTGAAGGTAAGGCCATCCAATTACATCCTTTGGTTTGTACCGCATATAACGCCGACTTTGACGGTGACCAAATGGCAGTACACGTGCCATTGACTATCGAAGCGCAGTTAGAAGCGCGTACGTTGATGATGTCGACTAATAACATTTTATCTCCTGCGAATGGTGAGCCGATTATCCTTCCGACTCAGGATGTCGTTTTAGGACTTTATTATTTAACACGCGACAAAATCAATGCCAAAGGAGAAGGTTTAATTTGTTCCGATGTTAACGATGTCCGCCAGCTATACGATGCAGGCTATGCAGATTTACACGCCAAAATTAAAGTTAGAATAACTGAATTATTATTCGATGCGAAAAATGAACGTAAAGAATCGGTTAAGCTAATTGATACTACAGTCGGTAGAGCTTTATTACGTGAAACGCTGCCTGATGGTTTACCCTTTTCTTTAATTAATAAAACGCTGAATAAAAAAGCGATATTAAGTCTTATTAATGAATGTTATCGACGTTTAGGTTTGAAGGCGACGGTTATTTTTGCTGATAAATTGATGTATACCGGTTTTGGTTACGCTACACGTGCAGGTATTTCGGTCGGGATTGAAGATTTGATCATTCCTGAAAGTAAAGCCGCTATTATTGCCGGTGCTGAAACCGAAGTAAAAGAAATCGAAGCTCAATACGCATCGGGTTTAGTGACACAAGGGGAACGTTATAACAAGGTTGTTGATATTTGGTCGCGTACTAATGACCAGGTTGCTAAAGCGATGATGGAAAAATTAGCGACGGAAAATGTCAAGGCCGCTGATGGGTCGACTGTATCGCAAGAGTCATTTAATCCTGTGTATATGATGGCAGACTCTGGCGCTCGGGGTTCACCTGCGCAAATGCGTCAGTTAGCTGGTATGCGAGGTTTGATGACTAAACCGGACGGGACCATTATTGAGACACCGATTACCGCTAACTTCCGTGAAGGTTTAGACGTATTACAATACTTTATTTCTACGCACGGTGCGCGTAAGGGTTTGGCTGATACCGCACTTAAGACCGCTAATTCCGGTTATCTGACCCGCCGTCTAGTTGACGTAGCACAAGATATGGTTGTCACTGAAGATGACTGTGGAGCGACCTTAGGTATCGCTATTACTCCCCACGTTGAAGGCGGAGAAATTATGGTGCCATTACGAGAACGTGTTTTAGGTCGTGTGCTCGCAGAAGATGTCAGTTTGCCAGGTAGTGATGATATTGTGGTGAATAGAGGAACCTTATTAGATGAAGATTGGGTTAATATCTTAGAAGAACGGGCTGTGGACCAAGTGAATGTGCGCTCACCGATTACTTGTGAAGCTAAATATGGTATTTGTGCCGCCTGTTATGGCCGTGACCTAGCGCGTGGGCATTTAGTCGGTATCGGTGAATCAGTGGGTGTTATAGCAGCGCAGTCGATAGGTGAACCAGGTACACAGTTAACCATGCGTACCTTCCACATCGGTGGTGCGGCTTCTCAGGTTGCCTTAGCTAATCATATCCAAGTCAAGTCTAAGGGTCGCATTAAATTGCATAATATCAAGCTCGTCAAACACAATGATGGGCATTATGTGACTGTCTCACGTTCCGGTGAGTTAACGCTGTTGGATCCTCAAGGTCGCGAAAGAGAACGTTATAAGCTGCCTTATGGTGCTGCCATTAAGGTTTCAGACGGTACTGAAGTGGTACCCGGTCAATTAATCGCTCAATGGGATCCACACACGCATCCAGTTGTTACCGAAGTTGCCGGTTATGTTAAGTTTATTGACTTGATTGATGGTATCACCATGAATCGACAAACCGATGAACTAACTGGTTTAACCAGTATTGTGGTCATGGATTCCAAGCAACGTGGCTCAGGAGGTAAGGAATTACGTCCTATGGTACGGCTTACCGACAAAGAAGGTAATGATTTGTTCCTACCCGGTACCCGTTTACCAGCGCATTATTTCTTGCCAATTAATGCTATTTTGAGCTTGGAAGATGGTGCTGCGGTGGGTGTGGGTGACATTGTTGCGCGTATTCCACAAGAAACTTCAAAGACGCGCGATATTACCGGTGGTTTACCTCGTGTAGCGGATCTTTTTGAAGCACGTAAGCCTAAAGAGCCTGCTATCTTAGCGGAAATTTCCGGTATCATTAGTTTTGGTAAAGAAACGAAAGGTAAAAGACGTTTAGTGATTACCGGTGGTAATAATGGCGAAGCGTTTGAAGCGTTAATTCCTAAATGGCGTCATGTGACGGTTTTTGAAGGTGAACACGTAGAACGGGGTGAAATTGTTGCCGATGGACCTTTAAATCCACATGATATTTTACGTTTGTTAGGGATTAATGCACTAACTAACTATATCGTCAGCGAAGTTCAAGAAGTTTATCGATTACAAGGTGTGAAGATCAATGATAAACACATTGAAGTCATCGTTCGTCAAATGTTACGTAAAGTAAATATTCTTGACTCCGGTGAAAGCCGCTATTTAAAAGGCGAACAATTGGAAGAATCACGTCTCAAAGAAGAAAATAGGAAATTAGTTGCTGAAAATAAATTACCAGCACGCTTTGAAGCGGTATTGTTAGGTATTACTAAAGCTTCTTTAGCGACGGATTCCTTTATCTCAGCCGCGTCATTCCAAGAAACGACACGTGTATTAACCGAAGCGGCGGTTACTGGAAAACGTGATGAACTGAAAGGCTTGAAGGAAAACGTGATTGTGGGTCGCTTAATTCCCGCAGGAACTGGATTTGCTTATCATGCCGAAGCCCGTCGTCAGCGTGCTGCTAATATATTGGCAAGACAGCAACGTTTAAGTGCTGCAGCAGCACCACAGATGACAGCAAGTGACGTGGAAGAAGCACTGAGCCAGGCCTTATCTGAACCTAAGAAAGATGAGAAATTGTAATTTCTATCGTTAAATTTTCTCTCGTTTATAAAAAATGCACTTTACGGTGCATTTTTTTTATCTTTTTGCAATATTTCTCCCTACTGGTTTTTTGGTAGCGTTCATTTTTTGTTAAGAATCTTCTGCTTTAATTAGCAAAGATATCAATTATTTTGATATGAGATTTTAACAAAAAAAAGAATTTCCCATGAAACCTAATCTTTCCATATCGTCCATACAAGAAAATTTCCAACTTCGTGGAAATTCATATAAGGAAGGGATGCTTTTATTAATCGAACATTTAAAAAATTTAGTTATCAAAAGGAGAGAAAATTATCTTTTATTAAGTGACTATGAAGATCTAGTCGGTGAGATTGATGAGTATTTCGAGAAATATAGCGCTAGCCTAAGTGAAATAAATACGTTTGAAGCTGGACAAGAATTTTTTAATAATTTGCTTCGTCAATTTGTAAAAATACAAGACCGCACTTCGTTAAATCAACCTTTCAATTCTTTATGCGAGGCAGAACGTTATTCGGTGTGGAAAAAAGGGCGAGAAATTTTGGCTACGACGGTTAAAAGCAGTGAATATGAACTTAGGAATAAGACTGATAAAAACACTCAACTTGAAATAACCCAACAAGAAATTCCGCTGCAAGACTCGGTTCTTTTGGCTAAAGAATATAAAAAAATTAACGATAAAATTCCGCCAGACTGGTTTAAGTGGTTAACACCTTGGCAGCAAGATTTTATTCGAACTAATCAAGTTAAGTTAATAGAAAATTCAATACCTTCTTCTCTACGTTCTGTTCCTGGGTTAGCGAATTTATCGAAACATGCTTGCTTCATTAATGGCGTTGAAAGTTTATCCTATTTTCGGCATGCCACACCCCGTCCGGTTGATTTAATGAATAATAAAGATGCTTACAATGAAGAATATCGTATCACTTGTTTGAATATAGCCAGTCAGATTAGATTGAGTTTGGAAGATCAATTTAAACGGGCTGATACAAAACCGATATACGAATCCGTAATTTTATCTCAATCACTGTTATCACCAGGAATAGCAGCCGATATTAAAAGCAAGATTTCTGGACCGAGTGACAATGACACCGAGATATACAAAATCAAAGAGGAGATCGTTGAACTCTTTCAATATGCGTTATCTCACCCTAATGAGTCTGTAGATGAAAAACACCCGCAACTAAAAACATTATTTTTTAGTGCAAATAGAGTAAATCAAGCAATTTACTATAAAGATTTTTTAACAGAATGGGATATAAAAACGCAAGACAACGGATTATTTCAATATAAAGATCATTCGCCGATAAGAATTACTTTTATTTCAGTTAATCACCCTATAAACGTATTTCGATATGGCGGCGCTTATTCCCAGCAAACCACAAAGAATGAGAATAATACTGCGCTTTTATTGGGAGTCGTGGGACGATTTTTAAAACCAATTTTTGAGGAATATAGTAAAGAAAGTCATTATTATCATTATCAACAGCTTCCTTTCTTCACTCAATTGTTAGAAAAACTTAGTCAATGCGAAGAAGAAAAAAAAATTGTAAGAACTGATGAGCAAGATTTACTAAAAATTATAGATAATCTTTTGGGAGCTCGACATAAATTTAATGAAAATACGCAACGCTTATTTTGCGCATTGCAGATGTTGCTATCCACACCATTAGATCAGGGTGGATTGATAGATCAAGATGTACGCCACAATCAATTGATGATAAGTAGTGCAGAGGCACTTATTTTGCACGGTATCCAGGGCTCGCTCTGGGTGGCTTGTAAAAGTGGTAAGGATCGCACTGGGATAGCTTCAGCAGCCTATGATGCTGCGCTGTTATATTATATGCAATATAAAACATTACCCGCTTACAATGACCAAGTATCAGATAGAAGGAACTATACTGCGTTGCTTGAAAAGCTCTTTCACTCAGGTCATCAGCAAGACGCAGCAGGGCAAAATGCCCCGGGCGCTAAAGGTGTTGTTATGCCAAAGATGATTTTGCCAGCCGATGTCGAGTTAGATGATTATACCAGTAAGCTAAACACCAATACTGCCCGTCTAAATAAGCCATCGGATCCAGAGAGAAGGACAATGAAGAATTCCGTTACACCCGTTTTAAAAAAACTAACAAAAAGACTATTTTTCAAACCTGTAAAAGAGAGAATAGCTGAAATAGAAAACTTATCGGCAAAAAGGCTGGAATCCAGTTAGTAAATTAGGATGTATATTTTCCAGCCTTCTTAAGTTAAGGTACTTGGTAAAATTAAGCTAAAAACAATGGCTTATTTAAATAGGAAATTAAGACTAAACAAAGTAACTATTTTGGTCATATAGGCTTAAAAAAATACAAAAAAAAGAGTAAAAAATAAGTGAATAAGCTGATGTCGACACTTGACATCTTAGAGCGGTCTCTTTACAATCTCGCCCCTCTTCGTTCGATGAAGAAAGTATTTTTTGAGCTTACTGTAACGCCTAAAAATTTAGTGTAAACGCAAACAAAAGTTTGGTTTACACTAAAAAAATGAAGTATTCAGATTAAATTTAAGCCACATTATTAAGTAAAGAGATTACATGGCCACAATTAACCAGTTAGTACGAAAACCGCGTGTACAAAGACGCGCTAAATCAATGGTGCCTGCGTTGGGCGAATGCCCCCAAAAACGTGGTGTTTGCACCCGTGTCTATACAGTCACACCTAAAAAGCCAAACTCGGCCTTACGTAAAGTAGCGCGGGTGCGTTTAACCAATGGTATGGAAGTAACGACTTACATCGGTGGAGAAGGCCATAATCTTCAAGAGCACTCGGTTATTCTGATGCGTGGCGGACGGGTAAAAGACTTACCTGGTGTTCGATATCACGTGGTGCGTGGCGCTTTAGATACCTCAGGGGTGTCGGGCCGAAAACAAGGGCGTTCTAAATATGGTGCTAAAAGGCCTAAAGATAAATAATTAAATAGCTAGGAATTGAGTTATGCCAAGAAGACGTGTTGCTGCTAAGAGGGTTATCCTCCCTGATCCTAAATTTAAAAGTGAGTTATTGAGTAAATTCATTAATTCAGTGATGAAGAATGGGAAAAAAGCTGTTGCGGAAAAAATCGTTTATGGCGCTTTAGAGCGATTAGATTCTCGATTAAGAGATAAGTCTAAAAAAGTAGACAGAGATGAAGAGACTGGCGGAGAAGGTACTGGTAAGCAAGGTTTTGATGCAGATGCATTACTCGATATTTTTGACCAGGCGTTAGATAATATCCGGCCGAATGTCGAGGTAAGAGCCCGACGTGTAGGTGGTTCAACCTATCAGATTCCGGTTGAAGTGCGTCCATCACGACGTACAGCCTTAGCGATGCGTTGGCTTAAGGTGGCAGCGAGTCAACGTAGCGAAAAGACTATGGCACAACGCTTGTCGGCAGAAATTTTGGATGCTTATGATAACAAAGGCATTGCAGTGAAGAAACGTGAAGATACGCACCGTATGGCTAAGGCAAATCAAGCTTTTGCTCATTTCCGGTTTGGTTGATTTTAAAAAATTTAAAAGGTACTGAGAGTGGATCGACAAACACCCATAGAACGCTATCGAAATATCGGTATTATTGCCCATATTGATGCGGGGAAGACAACAACAACAGAACGTATTTTATTCTATACTGGCGTATCACATAAACTTGGCGAGGTTCACGAAGGAACCGCCATTATGGATTGGATGGCGCAAGAGCAAGAACGTGGTATTACGATTACTTCGGCTGCCACCACCTGTTTTTGGGATGGTATGGCTCATCAATTTCCCCAGCATCGTATCAATATCATTGATACGCCTGGTCACGTTGATTTTACTATTGAAGTTGAACGTTCGCTACGCGTACTGGATGGAGCTTGTGTCGTTTTTTGTGCCGTAAGCGGTGTTGAACCTCAATCTGAAACGGTATGGCGTCAAGCAAATAAATATCAAGTGCCGCGTCTGGCTTTTGTGAATAAGATGGATAGAGCGGGCGCTAACTTCTTGCGTGTCGTTGAGCAAATAGCCAAGCGTCTAGGTGGACGTCCTATTCCTATCCATATTCCGATAGGCGCAGAAGAAAAATTTGAAGGCGTTGTTGATTTAGTGCAAATGAAGGCTATTTACTGGGACGAAAGTACGCAAGGTATGCGTTTTGAGTATCGAGATATTCCTGAGGCCCTAAAAGCTGAGTGCGAAACATGGCATGAAAAGCTGATAGAGACGGTCGCTGAAGTATCTGAAGAAATGACAGAGCGGTATCTCAATGGTGAAAAATTTACGATCGATGAAGTTAAGAAAGCTATTCGTTTGTTGACCTTAGATAACAAGATTGTTCCAGTGTTGTGTGGTTCTGCCTTTAAGAATAAAGGTGTGCAGGCTATGTTGGATGCTGTTATTGAGTATCTGCCGGCCCCTAATGATGTTGCGGCGATTAAAGGTGTTCTCGATGATGCTAATCAAACGGTTGCTGAAAGACCGCCTGTTGATGATGCACCTTTTGCAGCTCTTGCGTTTAAAATAGCCACTGATCCTTTTGTAGGTTCGCTGGTGTATTTTCGCGTTTATTCGGGTGTAGTAAAAAGTGGTGATGGTGTTTACAACCCAGTTAAAAGCAAAAAAGAGCGTATAGGACGTATCGTGCAAATGCATGCGAATACGCGTGAAGAAATTAAAGAAGTAAGGGCAGGCGATATTGCAGCAGCAGTTGGGCTGAAATACACCACGACGGGTGATACGCTTTCAGATCCGAATGACATTATTACGTTAGAACGCATGGAATTTCCTGAACCAGTTATTTCTGTTGCGGTAGAGCCTAAAACCAAGGCTGATCAAGAGAAAATGTCTATCGCGCTGAGTAAACTAGCTCAAGAAGATCCTTCTTTTCGCGTGCGAGTAGACGAAGAGTCAGGTCAAACCATTATCTCTGGTATGGGTGAGTTGCATTTAGAGATTATTGTCGACCGAATGAAACGAGAATTCAGTGTCGAAGCCAATGTAGGCAAACCACAAGTCGCTTATCGAGAAACAATACGCAAAGCGGTTGAGCAAGAAGGAAAATTTGTTCGCCAAAGTGGTGGTCGTGGTCAATACGGCCATGTATGGATAAAATTAGAGCCATTAGAAGCGGGTAAAGGTTATGAGTTTGAAAATGCTATTGTCGGTGGTGTTATTCCTAGAGAGTATATCCCCGCTGTTGATAAAGGAATAAAAGAGCAATTAGAGAATGGTGTGATAGCAGGCTATCCAGTCGTAGATGTTAAAGTAACACTTTTTGATGGTACTTATCATGATGTCGATTCTAGTGAAATGGCTTTCAAAATTGCAGGTTCTATGGCTTTTAAAGAAGGTGCACGTAAAGCGTCACCCGTATTGTTAGAGCCGATTATGAAAGTTGAAGTGGTGACACCTGAAGAGTATATGGGAGATGTCATGGGTGATCTAAATCGTCGCCGTGGTATTTTGCAGGGTATGGAAGATTTGCTTGCTGGTGGTGGGAAGATGATACGTGCTGAGGTACCACTTTCGGAAATGTTTGGTTATGCCACTGACTTACGTTCAGCGACTCAAGGGCGTGCTACCTATACGATGGAGTTTGGTAAATATAACGAAGCTCCCGCTAATGTTGCGGATGGTATTATTCGTAAAAAAGATGATAGTAAATAATTAATAGTTATTGAGGTAAAAATTATGGCCACTGGAAAGTTTGTACGAAATAAGCCCCACTTAAACGTGGGAACTATAGGCCACGTTGATCATGGTAAAACAACATTGACGGCAGCTATTACCAAATGTATGGCAGATAAGTTTGGTGGTGAAGCGATTGCGTTTGATAAGATTGATAAAGCACCTGAAGAAAAAGCACGTGGTATCACAATTTCGACCTCGCACGTAGAGTATGAAAGTGAAAAACGTCACTACGCTCACGTTGACTGTCCTGGTCACGCCGATTATGTCAAAAACATGATCACCGGTGCAGCACAAATGGATGGTGCAATACTTGTGGTGAGTGCAGCAGACGGTCCTATGCCACAAACGCGTGAACACATTTTATTAGCGCGACAAGTAGGCGTGCCTAATATTGTTGTATTTATGAATAAATGTGACATGGTAGATGACGCAGAGTTATTAGATTTAGTAGAAATGGAAATTAGAGAATTACTCTCTAAATATGAATTTCCTGGCGATGATATTCCCGTTATTCGCGGATCGGCCAAGAAAGCACTAGAAGGAGATTGTGAAGGTGGTGGTGTTTATGCATTGGTTAAAGCGATGGATGACTATTTCCCAGAGCCTGTTCGTGATACCGATAAGCCCTTCTTAATGCCTATCGAAGACGTGTTTACGATTTCAGGTCGTGGAACAGTTGTAACTGGCCGTGTAGAACGTGGAATTGTAAAAGTAGGTGATGCTGTGCAAGTGGTGGGCTTACGAGCTGTACAAGATACTGCAGTTACCGGCGTGGAAATGTTCCGCAAGTTACTGGATCAGGGTGAAGCGGGCGATAACATTGGCGCGTTAATCAGAGGATTAAAACGTGAAGACGTAGAGCGCGGGCAAGTATTAGCTAAGCCAGGTACAGTAGAGGCTTGGGTAGAATTTGAAGCTGAAATTTATGTACTGACTAAGGAAGAAGGTGGTCGCCATACAGCATTCATGAATAACTATAAACCACAATTTTATTTTAGAACGACTGATGTAACCGGAACGATTAAGCTTCCTGAAGGTTCTGAGATGGTTATGCCAGGTGATAACGTTAAAATTACCGTGACTCTGATGAATGAATATGGTGTTGCGATGGAAAAAGGTTTACGTTTTGCAATTCGTGAAGGTGGAAAAACCGTAGGATCGGGTGTTGTTTCTAATCTCCTTAAAAAAGGTAAAAAGGCCTAATGGTCAGTAGGAAATAGTTATGTCTTTAAAAAGCCCAGATTTACGTATTGTCCTACTTGCGTTCGACCATCGATTAATCGATGCAACAACGAAAGAGATTGTGAACTCATTGAAACGAACAGGAGCTATTATTTCTCCACTGCCTTTGCCGACACATAAAAAGAAGTGCACTATTAACACTTCACCGCATGTCGATAAAGATGCTCGAGACCAGTATGAAATACGTACACATAAACGTTTAATAGACGTTTATGCTTCGACTGATAAAACAGTGGATGCACTAAAATATCTTGAAGCTTTACCTTCTAATGTTGAGATTCAAGTAAAAATTATGAGTGATAAAAAAGAAAAGAGCGAAAAGAAAGATAAGTAATTTCCTTAAAAGTATTAATTCAGTGTAGGTGTTTTTATGACAATGGGTTTAATAGGTCGAAAATGTGGTATGACACAGATATATGCTGAAAACGGTTCAGCAATACCTGTTACGCTCGTTGAAATACTACCTAATCGTGTTGTTCAAATTAAAACGAAAGAACGCGATGGATATGAATCTGTTCAGGTAACGACAGACAAAAAATCTTCTTCACGTTTAAATAAAGCCGAAGCAGGTCATTTTGCTAAGGCCAATGTTGAGCCTGGAAAAGGTCTTTGGGAATTTCAATTAAATGACGAAGACAGTGAATTTATAAAAGATTTATCACTGGGAAAAGAGGTTACTGTTGATCAATTATTTAAATTAGGCACGTGGGTTGATGTAACAGGAACTAATAAAGGTAAAGGATTTGCGGGTGTTATCAAGCGACATCATTTTGCTACACAAGATGCAACGCATGGTAATTCACTTTCACATCGCGCACCAGGTTCTATAGGTCAGCGTCAATCACCAGGTCGAGTATTTAAAGGGAAAAAAATGTGCGGACAGTTAGGGAATCATCGTTGTACTATTCAATCTTTAGAAATAGTTAAGGTCGATTCTGAACGGCATTTGCTGCATATCAAAGGAGCGGTGCCAGGCGCGCCAGGCGGACATGTTATTATAAAACCTGCGGTAAGAAAAAAGAATAAACGAAACAAAGGTTGATATCATTTGTATATACTCACAGCAATTGGATTTTTGTCAAGACGCCGTGAGAATGAAGTAACCGAAGTGTATTCAAAATACATGAGGGTTGCGAGTTGAGCGGCAACGCAAACAAAGATTCAATTGCGAAGAGTATAGAATTTGATTTGAAATATAAATTTTTGGAATGATGTTATGCAAGTGGCTTTAGTAACAAAGAATGGCTCGAATCAAGAACTTCAGTTGTCAGAAGCTGTTTTCGGATGTCGATTTAATGAGCCTTTAGTCCATCAAGTTGTCACTGCTTACTTAGCAGGCGGACGGCAAGGTACGCGTGCGCAGAAAAATCGTGCTGCTGTAAGTGGTGGTGGCAAGAAGCCTTGGAAACAAAAAGGTATGGGTCGTGCAAGGGCGGGTACTATTCGTAGTCCACTTTGGCGTAGTGGTGGTGTTACTTTTGCGGCAAGTACGCAAGATTTTTCACAAAAAGTAAACAAAAAAATGTATCGTGCAGCGATGCGATCCATTTGTTCAGAGCTGTTACGACAAGGTCGGTTTATTGTTTTAGAAGCGTTTGAACTTAAAAATGCTAAGACGCGTGATTTAGTTGCAAAGCTACATGATCTCAAGATCGATCAAAAAGTTCTTATCGTTCTCGAAGAAGTTAATGAAAATATTTATTTAGCAGCAAGAAATTTGCATAAAATAGAATTAACTGACGTGGAAACTATTAATCCAGTTAACTTAATTCATTATGAAAAGATATTAATTACAGCGCCTGCTTTAAAACAAATTGAGGAACTCTTAGTATGATGAACATTGCACTAACTCAGCAGTTGCGCCGATTTAAGATTATTCAACGACCGCATTTATCAGAAAAGTCTACGATGTTAGCGGATAAACACCGTCAGTTCGTGTTTAAAGTATTAAAGAATGCGAATAAGTCAGAAATCAAACAAGCAGTAGAATCTTTGTTTAATGTTAAAGTTAATGCTGTTCAACTTTTAAATGTTAAAGCCAAAGCTCGGCGCTTTAAGCAAGTTGAAGGCCATTTAAAGGGCTGGAAAAAAGCTTATGTAAGCTTGAAAGAAGGCTATGACATCGATTTTACCGGAACAAAATAGAGAGAACTAAGTATTATGCCTAGTAAAAAAGCAAATCCTACCTCGCCAGGTCGACGTTTTGTCGTTGAGATTTCCAAAGTAGGTCTACATAAAGGTAAACCACATAGTAGTTTGTTGGCTGCAAAACCTAAAAAAGGTGGACGTAATAATCAAGGCAGAATTACTACACGTCACCAAGGCGGGGGGCATAAGCAGCTGTATCGCTTGATAGATTTTAAACGTGATAAAGAAGGAATCAGCGGACGTGCTGAAAGGATAGAATACGATCCAAATCGTACTGCGCACATTGCGTTGATTCTCTATCCGGATGGCGAGCGACGTTATATTTTAGCACCGAATGACCTTAAAGTGGGTATGCAAGTCACTGCCGGACCTGAAGCTTTGATCCGGCCTGGTAACTCATTGCCTTTACGTAATATCCCTGTTGGTACAGTATTACATGCTATTGAACTGAAGCCCGGTAAAGGAGCTCAGTTAGCACGTAGTGCTGGCGCGTATGTTCAGCTCATTGCACGTGAGGGAGATTATGCTACTATACGGCTGCGATCGGGGGAGCTACGAAAAGTACCTGTCGAATGTAAAGCGAGCATAGGTGTTGTCAGTAATAATGATCACAATCTGCGTTCTTTAGGCAAGGCAGGGGCGTCCCGTTGGCGTGGAATTCGTCCTACCGTTAGAGGTGTGGCAATGAACCCAGTCGATCATCCGCATGGTGGTGGTGAAGGTAAAACTTCAGGTGGTCGACATCCTGTGAGTCCTACGGGGCTTCCAACTAAAGGTTATAAGACGCGCCGCAATAAACGCGATGCAAAAATGATTGTGCAACGACGTAAGAAGAAATAATTTAATTTGATGAGGTGATACTAGTGCCACGCTCAGTAAAAAAAGGTCCGTATATACAGGGACATTTAACGAAAAAAGTACAGGCGGCCCAGGCTGCAGGTGTTAAGCGACCTATTAAAACATGGTCACGTAGCTCTATGATTTTGCCTGAAATGATAGGTTTGACTATAGCGGTTCATAATGGTCGTGATTTTGTTCCTATTTATATTACTGAAAATATGATAGGTCACAAATTGGGAGAGTTTTCGATTACACGAACTTTTCGTAGCCATAGAGCGGCTGATAAGAAAGCCAAAGGCGCAGATGAAAAAAAATAGTAAATGAGGTATAGAAAGTGGAAGTTGCAGCACATTTAAAATACGCACGATTGTCACCACAAAAGTGTCGATTAGTAGCGGATCAAGTACGCGGTTTAACCGTGGAAAAAGCACTGCAAATCTTGACAATTAGTGTCAAAAAAAATGCTAAGGCAATAAAAAAAGTTTTAGAATCAGCCGTAGCAAATGCAGAACATAATGCTGGAGCCGATATCGATACGCTAAAGGTTTCGACTATTTTTGTTGATCAAGGTCCAACTTTAAAGCGTATGCATGCTCGAGCTAAAGGCCGAAGTAATCGCATATTAAAGCCAACGTGTCACATTACAGTAAAAGTGTCAGATGATAATGGGGAGAAAAACTAATTATGGGCCATAAGGTTAATCCTGTTGGAATTCGTTTAGGTATTACCCGAACATCGACAGCTAGATGGTATGCAAAAAAGTCCCGTGAATATGCGGATAATCTTTACAGTGATTTATGTGCACGTAAGCTGATAGAAAAGGCGTTATTACAAGCTGGAGTTTCTTCGATACAGATCGAACGCGCAGCCAGAAAATCAAAAATAACTATCTCCGTTGCAAAGCCTGGCATAGTGATAGGTAAAAAGGGTGAGTACATTGATCGTTTAAGAGAACAATTAGAAAAAGTCATGTTAGTGCCCGTTCGACTTTCCGTGGTGGAAGTAAAGAAACCTGAATTGGATGCTAAATTAGTTGCAGAAAATATTGCGCAACAATTAGAACGACGTGTTATGTTTCGTCGTGCTATGAAACGTGCTGTGCAAACAGCTTTACGGTTAGGCGCGCTGGGTATAAAAATTAATGTTTCGGGACGTTTAGGTGGTGCAGAGATTGCACGTAGCGAACGCTATCAAGAAGGGAGCGTTCCATTACATACTTTTCGTGCGGATATTGATTACAGTTTAGCGGAAGCGCAAACAACCTATGGAAAATTAGGTGTAAAGGTTTGGATTTATAAAGGTGAAGTTTTTGATCGCTCAAAAATTTCGAGTATTGAAACTACTGAAGCTAAAACACAATATCTTGATGATCGAAATCAAAAGCATTATAGTCGCAGACGTCAACCTGCTACAACTAAACATGCTGTGAATAAAGAAATTGTAGATGAAGCTACGCGTTAAAATAATATTGAAGAATAGAAAAAGTTGGGAATAGATTATGTTGCAACCCAAACGAACAAAATATCGTAAGCAGTTTAAAGGGCGTAACCGCGGAATTGCTACACGAGGCACAGAAGTTAGTTTTGGACAATATGGCTTGAAAGCAACCGCTGCAGGCTTTATTACTTCGAGACAAATTGAAGCAGCACGCCGTGCTTTAACGCGACACATTAAAAGAGGTGGAAAGGTTTGGATTAGGATATTTCCTGACAAACCGATTACTAAAAAACCTTTAGAAGTGCGTCAGGGTAAAGGTAAGGGTAGCGTT
Organism: Tomocerus maximus; assembly: GCA_019776445.1. Lineage (NCBI taxonomy): Eukaryota > Metazoa > Arthropoda > Collembola > Entomobryomorpha > Tomoceridae > Tomocerus > Tomocerus maximus. Next base: position 37,407 of record JABASH010000079.1, read on the forward strand.
GAATATTGGGTAGCCGTTATTCAACCGGGCCGCGTTTTATTTGAAATGGAAGGTATATCTGCTGACATGGCTAAAGTAGCCTTAAAATTGGCAGCAGCAAAATTGCCTATGACAACTAATTTTGTTACGCGGACGGTGCTTTAATGAAAAAGAAAGAAAAGACTGAGTTAAGAAATCTATCCATTGAATCACTAAAGGAAGAAAGTTTTAAGTTAGGGCAGGAAAAATTTAAATTAGAAGCACAGCATGCTACACATCAATTGACTGCAACACATAGATTGAAAGCAGTTCGACGGTTGTTAGCGACAACATTAACTATTTTACACGAAAACATAGGCCAGAAAAAAGTATGAGCCAAGCTACTAAAGTCAATAGAACCTTAACAGGTCGAGTTATCAGTAATAAGATGGATAAAACCATTAACGTTTCAATAGAACGTAAAGTTAAACATCCTAAGTACGGAAAGTATTTAAAGCGCAGCAGTAAGATTCTTGCTCATGACGCTGAGAATCAGTGCCAAGAAGGTGATATCGTTATTATCCAGGAGGGACGTCCAATTTCTAAACGCAAGGCCTGGTCGCTTGTGCAAGTAGTAGTAAAATCAATAAATCAGCAACCCGTTCCTGAAGAAACGGCGGGATAGGGGAAGTTTTTTATGATACAAATGCAAACTGTACTGGCTGTGGCAGATAACAGCGGCGCTCGCAGTGTGATGTGTATTAAGGTACTCGGTGGGTCAAAGCGACGTTATGCCGGAGTTGGAGATGTTATTAGAGTCAGTGTTAAAGACGCTGTGCCGCGCGGTAAAGTGAAAAAGGGCGAAGTTTGGCATGCAGTCGTTGTACGCACTAAAAAAAGAGTACGCAGAGGTGATGGCAGTGTAATACGTTTTGATAGTAATGCTGTTATTTTGTTGACAGCACAACACCAACCATTAGGCACGCGTGTATTTGGTCCTGTTCCTAGAGAATTACGTACCGAACGCTTTATGAAAATTATCTCATTGGCATCTGAAGTATTATAAGGTAGAGCATAATATGCGCAAAATTAGAAAGGGTGATACCGTCATTGCCTTAACCGGTAAAGACAAAGGTAAACAAGGTAAAATATTGAGTATTAGTACAGCTAAAAATCGTGCCCGCGTAGAAGGCATTAACTTAGTAAAAAAACATGTGAAACCTAACCCGCAAAAAAATGTTGCTGGGGGAATAGTATCGCAAGAAGCTTTAATAAATTTAACGAATCTGGCTTTGTATAATCCAGTATCGAAAAAAGGTGATAAAGTAGGGATTAAAAAGCTGGAGGATGGAAGAATGGTACGTATCTTTAAATCCAACGGTGAGCTGGTTGATATCTAATAATTAGGTGAGATTTGATGGCAAGGTTAAAAGAATATTATTTAAATACGATTATGGCGCAACTTAAGCAAGAATTTGCATATGATAGCGTCATGGAAGTTCCACGTATTACTAAAATTACACTCAACATGGGTGTTGGAGAAGCCGCAGCAAATAAAAAAGTTATCGATGCAGCCGTGTCAGATATGACATTAATTGCTGCGCAGAAACCGATTATTACTAAAGCAAAGAAATCTAATGCGGGCTTTAAAATCCGTGAAGATTGGCCTATTGGTTGTAAAGTAACACTGCGAAAAAGCCGTATGTACGAGTTTTTGGATCGCTTAATCAGTGTAGCGATACCACGAATTCGGGATTTTCGTGGATTTAGCCCTCGATCTTTTGATGGTCGCGGAAATTATAGCTTAGGGATTCGCGAGCAAATTGTTTTTCCTGAAATTAAATACGATACGATTGATGCTTTACGTGGTATGGATATTACGATTACTACGACTGCAAAAACTGATAAGGAAGGACGGGCTTTATTAGCAGCATTTGAGTTTCCGTTTAAAGAGAATTAATATTTATGGCAAAGAAAAGTGTAATTATGCGCCAAAAAAAGCGCGAACTTATCGTTAAAAAATATGCGGCAAAACGTGCTGAGTTAAAAGAAATTATTTATAGCATAAACGCATCTGATGAAGATAAGTGGATGGCTCAACAAAAAATTCAGTTATTGCCACGTGATTCTTCTTCTGTGCGATTACGTAACCGCTGTCGCTTAACAGGGCGGCCACGTGGAGTTTACCGGCACTTTGGATTGTCTCGAAATATGCTGCGACTTTATGCTATGAAAGGTGAGCTCCCAGGATTAGTTAAATCAAGCTGGTAAGGTAAAAAATATGAGTATGCAAGATCCTATCGCAGATATGCTCTGCCGAATAAAAAATGCCCAAGCGATTGAAAAGCCAACGGTATCCATGCCTTCATCAAAAATAAAATTAGCCATTGCTAAGTTGTTAAAAGATGAAGGATATATCTCTGACTTTCAATGTGAAGAAAAAGGATGTAGATCCTCGCTGACAATATTTTTAAAATATTATTTAAATAAGCCAGTTATTGCTGCACTAAAACGTGTAAGCCGTCCAGGACTACGTATTTATCGCTCAGCGACTGAGTTACCTAAAGTAGTTGCAGGCTTAGGAATAGCCATAATTTCTACTCCTAAAGGATTAATGACTGATAGAGCGGCTCGAGCTTTGGGTCAAGGCGGCGAAGTTATTGCTATCGTTGAATAAACGTTAAGATAAAGGTTGATATGTCAAGAGTTGCAAAAAATCCAATAAATTTCGGCGATGTGCAAGTCACGCTGGATGGTGAAACATTAGTTGTTAAAGGCAGTAAATCTGTATTGAATTTAAAGTTGCCTAAACAAGTTAACATTGAAATTAAAGATAAATCTTTACACGTAAGTCCTATAGATGAAAGCACAATGGCCGACGCTTTAGCTGGCACTACGCGTGCTAATATAGCTAATGCAGTCGAAGGAGTTGTAACGGGATTTAAGAAAGTATTGCAATTAGTTGGAGTGGGTTATCGTGCCAATGTGCAAGGCAAAAAAATTAACCTAACATTAGGTTTTTCACATCCTAGAGATTATGAAATCCCGGATGGCATTACTATAACGACACCAACACCCACTGAAATAGTGATTCAGGGATTTAATAAGCAATTAGTTGGACAGGTTGCAGCGGAAATACGTCAGTATCGTCCACCTGAGGCTTATAAAGGTAAGGGTGTTCGTTATGCAAATGAACGCATTAAATTAAAAGAAACTAAGAAAAAATAGCGATTAGAGGTAGGCATGTTAGACAAGAAGTTAAAACGAAAACGTAGGGCAACAAAGACGCGCGCTAAGATCCGTCAACTAGGTGTTGCACGCCTATGTGTAGCACGTACGTCTAAGCATATTTATGCGCAAATTATCGTATCAGCTGATCGGGGCGACAAAGTATTAGCAAGTGCGTCTACACTAGATAAAGAAATAAAGACCTTAGGTACTACTGGAAATAATATTAAGTCAGCGACGACCGTTGGTGATTTTATAGCAAAGCGAGCATTAGCGGCTGGAATTAATCAAGTGGCTTTTGATCGTTCAGGTTTTAAGTATCATGGTTGTATCAAGGCATTGGCAGAGGCAGCCCGGGAAGCCGGATTGCCCTTTTAATTAAAAGGTTATTCATCGATGAGTTTTGATCAATCAACAAAAAGTGATGGCTTGCAAGAAAAGTTAATTGCGGTTAATCGTCATGCTAAAGTCGTCAAAGGTGGACGTATTTTTAGTTTTGCCGCGGGAGTTGTCGTAGGCGATGGCAAAGGACGTATTGGGTTTAGCAAACGTCCGGCGAGAGAAGTTTCTGTTGCTATGCAAAAAGCATTGGAAAAAGCTCGACGCGATATGCTGTATATTGAACTGAATAATCATACCTTATACCATCCATTGGTTGGTCGACATGGCGCAACTAAGGTTATAATACTTCCTGCAGTTGAAGGAACGGGTATTATTGCGGGCGGACCTATGCGTGCAATTTTTGAAGTGTTAGGCATTAAAAATGTCATAGCGAAGATTATTGGCTCCTCAAATCGAATCAATGTCGTACGTGCTACTTTAAAAGCATTGTCGAGCATGTCTACACCTGAAATGGTTGCGGATAAACGTGGAAAATCGATTAAAGAAATTTACGAATAATTTAGGTAAGTAGATATGTCAGAAAAAAAATTGCGCTTGACTCTCATACGTAGTATTTCGGGTCGTTTACCTCATCACACTGCGACAGTTCTTTCATTGGGCTTAAAGCGATTAAATCAGATCGTTGAAGTGAAAGATAACTTGTCTATGCGTGGAATGGTTGATCAAGTATCTTACTTACTCAAAGTAGAGGAAATTTAGTTATGTATCTTAATACATTGAAGCCTGCTCCGGGCTCAAAACCCACTGCGAAGCGTGTAGGTAGAGGAATAGGTTCTGGCTTAGGAAAAACTTGTGGACGAGGTCATAAAGGACAACGTGCACGTGCGGGTGGTTTTCACAAACTAGGTTTTGAAGGTGGACAAACACCTTTACAACGCCGCTTACCTAAGTTTGGTTTTACAGCGCTTAAATCATTATCACGTCAAGTGTTACGTATTGATACCTTAAATACAGTTAAAGCAGACATAGTGGATCTACAAGTGCTAAAGGATAGTCGCTTGGTACCTGCTTTGACAAATGAGGTTAAATTTATAGCAACAGGTAAACTTGAAAGATCAGTGACGGTAAGAGGTATAAAATTAAGTAAGGGAGCAGAGGCCTTAATAAAAGCGGCCGGTGGCAGTGTTGAGGCTTAAATAGATGGAAAAAATTAGCCGTCTAGCGACTGCAGCTTCGGCAAAGGGACGCATGCCTAATAGTGGATTTAGTGAACTGAAAAGACGTTTACTATTTGTTTTGCTGGCGTTGATTATTTATCGCATCGGTGCCCACATTCCTGTTCCTGGGCTAGATCCGCATCGTTTAGCCGATTTATTTAGCCACCAAAGCAATAGTATATTAGGTCTATTTAACATGTTTTCTGGGGGAGCACTCTCTCGGTTTACTGTTTTTGCTTTAGGTTTACTACCGTATATTTCAGTTTCTATTATTGTACAACTTTTAACGGCAGTAACGCCCGCATTGGAAGAACTTAAAAAAGAAGGTGAAGCCGGGCGACGTAAATTGAATCAATATACGCGTTACGGAACTGCACTGTTGGCGTTAGTTCAAGCTGTGGGTATGGCAAAATGGTTAGTTGGTAATCAAGTTGTCCTGAACCCTGGTTTTTTCTTTTATTTTGTAGCTACAGTGACCTTGGTTACCGGTACGATGTTTTTGATGTGGTTAGGTGAACAGATTACCGAGCATGGTATTGGCAATGGTATTTCGCTCATAATATTTTCAGGGATAGTATCAGGGTTGCCAGTGGCTATGGCTAAATCCTTAGAACAATTTAGACAGGGTCAGGTACAGTTTCTTACTTTACTCTGTATTCTGGCGGTTATAGTGTTGGTAACCGCTTTTGTCGTATTTATGGAGCGCGGACAACGTCGAATTACAGTTAATTATCCGCAACGTCAACAAGGTCGTAAGATTTATAGTGCCCAGACCAGTCATTTGCCTTTAAAGATCAATATGGCTGGAGTTATTCCTCCGATATTTGCTTCTAGTATCATGTTGCTACCGGGAACTTTTGCAAATTGGTTTGCTAACGTGAAAGGAATGAGTTGGCTGGGAAAACTAAGTTTTTGGTTATCGCCGGGTCAACCGCTTTATATTTTGTTATTTGCCGCAGCAATCATATTTTTTTCCTTTTTTTACACAGCTTTGGTTTTTAACCCTAGGGAAACGGCAGACAATTTAAAGAAATCTGGAGCATTTATTCCTGGAATAAGACCCGGCGAACAAAGTGCACGATACATAGACACAACGATGACCCGCCTTACTTTGATAGGCTGTATTTATCTGGTTTTGGTTGCCTTATTACCTGAATTTATGATATTTACTTGGCATGTCCCTTTTTATTTTGGGGGTACATCCCTATTAATTATTGTAGTGGTCATTATGGACTTTATGGTCCAGGTTCAGTCTTTATTGATGTCTCATCAATATGAATCTTTACTTAAAAAGGCCAATTTGAAAGGTTTGTCTGGTGGGCCAGGCGCTGCCTATTAATTGGCTTGGAAAATATGAGTATCACCTTTAGAGGTTATTATGAAAGTTAGAGCGTCGATTAAAAAAATTTGCCGAAACTGCAAGGTTGTTAAGCGAAAAGGTAAATTAAGAGTCATTTGTTCAGCTGAAGCTCGTCATAAACAACGTCAAGGATAGTATTACTAGATTTCTGGTTGAACGGGAAACACGACTGCATTTTTTTTCTTATTAAAATTCAGTTAAATTGCGACCCACAGCTTGCTAAGATTACTAGCAATTGATGTATTTTTGCGAGAGTGTTATTGATTTTTAGTCAGGAGTGAGATACCCTACTGCGCCTTCTGAAATATCTTAAATTTAAGGGTTTGGAGTGAAAAATGGCTAGAATAGCCGGTGTCAATATACCAATAAATAAACATGTCGTTATCGGTTTAACGGCTATCTATGGGGTTGGGCGTTCACGCGCTAGGGGAATATGCCGAGACTTGGATATTTCGCCTGAGACTAAAGTTAAGGACCTTTTAGATGCCCAGTTAGATGCTATACGGCAAAAGCTTCTTACTTATAAAGTAGAAGGTGACTTACGAAGAGAAGTTTCTATCAGTATTAAGCGTTTGATGGATCTTGGCTGTTATAGAGGCATACGTCATCGCCGTGGTTTACCAGTTCGTGGCCAACGTACCCGCACTAATGCACGTACGCGTAAAGGTCCTCGTAAAATGATTCGTAAAGATTAATTGTGGCCATGTTTTTAATAAAATGTACAAGCGTAGGTATTCAATAATATGACAGATTACAATTCACATGCTTCTCAGCCGCCTTTAACGATGGCCGATAAGGCCTTAGCCGGTGCTCACCGTAAACGCAAAGAGGTTATCCCCGATGCAATTGTTCATCTGAGCACATCGTTTAACAATACGATTATTTGTATCCGCAAGGGTGGCGATACTTTAGGTATTTCTTCAGCTGGAGCTTGTGATTTTAAAGGTACTAAAAAGGGTACAGCCTTTGCTGCTCGAGTTGCTTTCGAAAAGGCGATAGAAAAAGCCTACGATAAATATAGAGCTAAGTACAAACATAACTTGGGACGAGTTGAAGTTAGAATAAAAGGACCTGGTCAAGGATCAGAACAGGCTATTATGGCTTTGAAGAATAAAGATATAGAGGTGACACAAATACTGAATGTTACCGGCATTCCCTTCAATGGTTGCCGAGCCCCTAAACGACGTCGAGTTTAGAACATACTCAGAGTATATATTAATAATTGGGAGTAAATAATTTAATGGCTAGATACCGAGGTCCTACTTGTAAGTTGGCACGCAGACTTGGGACAGATTTACAGTTAAAAAGTGGTATACGTGCACTTGATAGCAAATGTAAGTTAGCTACGCCTCCAGGTATGCATGGCGCTAAACGCGGTAGATTATCTGAGTTTGGTGTATTGTTTCGCCAAAAGCAATTAATTCGGCGTACTTATGGTGTATTAGAGAGGCAATTCCGACTTTATTATGCTAAGGCTGCAAAGCGTAAAGGTATTACCGGTGAAAACCTACTTAAATTGTTAGAATGCCGCTTAGATAATGTTATATTTCGTATGGGATTTTCTGCGACTCGCGCTGAAGCAAGACAGTTAGTCTCGCATCGCTCCGTCAAAGTAAATGGAAATATTGTTAATATCCCTTCTTATCAAGTTAAGGCAGGCGATGTTGTTGAAATTAAGGAAAAAAGTAAGGCCCAAACTCGTATCCAAGCTGCGCTGGAACTTGCGAAACAAAAGCCTCAGCCTGGTTGGATAGATGTGGATTCCACTAAATTACAAGGAATCGTTAAGTTAATTCCTGAGCGTAGCGAATTGCCCTTAGAATTTAATGAGAATCTAGTCGTTGAGTATTACTCTAAGTAAGAAGGTAGCCCATGTCGACGAATGTTAAGAAGTTTTTAACCCCACAAACCATTGAAGTTCAAAGTATTGCGCCAAATAGAGCCTTAATTACTTTGCAACCTTTTGAAGCTGGTTTCGGTCATACCTTAGGGAATGCTCTACGTCGTATATTGCTGTCGTCTATGCCAGGTTGCGCTGTTGTGGAAGCTAAAATCGAAGGAGTGCTTCATGAGTATAGTAGTTTAGAAGGAGTACAAGAAGATATTATCGATATTTTGCTTAACTTAAAAGGTATAGCTTTCCTGATCCATGGCAAAGAAGAGGTTACACTTGAATTAGCCAAAAATACAATAGGACCTGTACGTGCAGGAGATATTACGTTACCGCATGACGTCGAAGTTAAAAATCCTGATTTTGTTATTGCGCATTTAACTAAGCCAAAAGAATTTAAAATGACACTTAAAGTTGTGAGGGGACGTGGTTACCAACCCGCTTCACTACGGAAAGCAGATGATCAGTTCGTGAGTGAAGTCGGGTCATTGCAATTGGATGCACGTTTTAACCCTATATTACGTGCAACCTATTCAGTTGAAAATGCACGTGTCGAGCAACGTACAGACTTAGATAAGTTGGTTATCGATTTAGAAACTAACGGTACCATCGAGCCGGAAGAAGCGATACGTCGTGCCGCTACGATCATACAAGAACAATTACATACTTTTGTTGAATTACAACATGAAACAGAAGATGAAATAATTGAAGACATGGTTGATATTAACCCTATGTTATTACTTCCTGTTGATGAGTTAGAGTTAACGGTGCGTGCGGCTAATTGTTTGAAGGCCGAGCATATTTATCGAATTGCTGATTTGGTTACCAAAACTGAATCAGAACTTTTATCAACACCAAATTTAGGTAAAGTATCTTTATGGGAAATTAAAACTGCTTTACAAAAACGTGGACTGTCCTTAGGCATGGATGTTCCTATGCAACAACTGACCTCTCTAAAAAAATCTTTAGAAGGTGCAGAAGAAGCAGAAAAATTAGAAAAAACTGAAGATATTAATAAAGATTAATTTAAAGGGCTAAGTGTTATGCGTCATCTTAATTCCGGTCGTCGATTAGGCCGAACATCCAGTCACAGAACTGCGATGTTCCGAAATATGGTTGCTTCCTTGTTAACCAAGGAAATCATATGTACAACCTTAGCTAAAGCTAAAGAACTACGTCGAGTTGCTGAACCACTTATTACTTTAGCAAAGAATGATGGTGTTGCTCAACGACGTTTGGCTTTTGATCGTTTACGAAATAAAGAGGCAGTGGCTACGCTGTTTAATACCGTAGGCCCGCGTTTTAAAAAAAGACCCGGCGGTTATTTACGTATTTTGAAATGCGGCTATCGTGCCGGTGATTGTGCTCCCATGGCTATGGTTGAACTAGTTGAACGTACAGAGGGTATATCTACCTAACTAGATTGATTTTTTTCTATCAAGATAATAGCATGCTCGTTACTCTAGCTCGCTTTGAGAATTTTGTCTCTAGATGGGCTAGTGAGAGTGAGTTATTTCTTTTGCCTTAGCCAATGCTGCTTCTAATTCAGAATTAAATTCCTCTAATAGCTCATTAGAATAATTATGCTGTGCTATGGCATTTTCCAGAGTAATGATGCTGAATTTGAGCCGTATCCATCCACAATAGGCACATGAACCTAATAACTTATGTAACAGTTCGCTAAGTCTTTTCTGTTGTTTTTTTTGAAAAGCTAATTTAATTTCAACTTGTAATTTAGGGGTTTCTTTAATAAACAGACCGAGTAATTCTTTTAAAATTTTGTTCGAATCTTTAGTGAATATTTTATCTATATTTTTATCGATGATCGGCAGATCGGATGGCTTTTTTACCATATTTCATGCTCCTTTGAGTTGCCCTAATTTTATCAGTTTACTCAATCGGCTTAATCTAAGCGAGCATTCATTTTATAAGTGCGCCAGTTGTAATCTGCTGATTGTTTCTCTATTAGGCCTATGTTTAAATGATGAATATTTTACTCAATTTTTAAAAATCTGTGGCTAAATTATCTTATTGTATTTCTGATGAAGAGCTTAAAGCGGCATTAATAGAATTTAGGCATTTACAAGACATATTACGCTGGGGGTTGACTCAGTTTAATAAAGCTAATCTTTATTATGGACATGGTACTGATAATGCATGGGACGAAATACTTTATTTAGTGTTATCTACACTAAAACTGGGACCCCATTTAAACCCATGTTTTTTAGCGGCAAGCTTAAGCTTAGCCGAGCGTCGTTTACTCATAGAAAATATTCGTCAACGTGTTGAAGACCGTATTCCTACGGCTTATTTGGTGCATCAAGCCATCTTTGCGGATTTATCTTTTTATGTTGATGCACGTGTGTTAATCCCCCGTTCACCGATAGCTGAATTAATTCAGCATGATTTTAGTCCTTGGATTGAAGATTCCAACAGGATCAATACGGTACTCGATATCGGAACGGGTAGCGGATGTATCGCAATTGCTTGCGCGTATGCTTTACCTGAAGCACATGTTGATGCCGTCGATAATTCTAAAGATGCATTAGCAGTGGCAGCTATTAACGTAGCTGCCCATAAACTACAAGGTCAAATTAATTTAATACACTCTGATCTTTTTCGAAATTTAAGCAGCCGACTTTACGATATTATTATTAGTAACCCACCTTATGTTGATGCTGAAGACTTTGCGAATATGCCGATGGAATACCAGCATGAGCCTGCTGCGGCCCTAGCAGCAGGAGAGGATGGTTTAGATTTTATTACTCAAATTCTTAGACATGCAAAGAAATACTTGAAAGAAAAGGGTATTTTGATTATAGAGGTTGGTAATAGTAAAAAAGCCTTAATCAAGCGTTATCCACAAATTCCTTTTTTCTGGTTAGAGTTTGAAAAAGGTGAGGCAGAAATATTTTTATTAACCCAAGAGCAGTTAATTCGTTATGCACAAGAAATTTAATTTAGCCATAGTTGGTGCTACTGGTTTTGTTGGTCAATCGGTATTAACTATTTTACAGCAACGAAAATTTCCTATTAAGCATCTTTATTTACTTGCCAGTGAACGCTCTTCTGGCGAGACGATGGAGTTTAATAAACAGGCATTAATTGTAGCTGACTTAGATGGGTTTGATTTTAAACAAGCGGATGTTGCAATATTTACTGCAGGTTCAGCAGTTTCCGCTGAGCATGTTCCTAAGGCTACGCAAGCAGGTTGTTTAGTTATTGATAATACACCACAATTTCGTTATGACGATGATGTTCCTTTAGTTATTCCAGAAGTGAACCCACAAGCCTTGGCTGCATATAAAAAACGTTACATTATTGCTAATCCAAATTGTTCTACGATACAAATGTTAGTTGCTTTGAAACCTATTTATGATGCTGTGGGCATAACACGTATTAATGTTGTTACTTTTCAATCGGTTTCTGGAGCGGGGAAAGCTGCTTTTCATGAGTTGATTCAGCAAGCAGGCCAATTATTAAATGGTTTACCAATTAAGCAACCGAAAGCCTTTACTCAGCAAATAGCCTTCAATGTTATTCCGCATATTGATGAGTTTGAAAAAAATGGATATACACGTGAAGAAATGAAAATGGTCTGGGAAACACAAAAGATTTTTGCTGATCATGATATTCAAGTGAATCCTACTGCGGTGCGAGTACCCGTGTTTCATGGGCACTCTGAAGCAGTTCATATAGAAACCAAGAAGAAAATCAGCGTTAGCCAGGCCAAGCAGCTATTAAAAAATGCCTCAGGTATATTGGTTATCGATAAGCTTGCTAACAATGGTTATCCGACGCCTATTTCTCATCCTAATAGCGATAAAGTTATGGTAGGACGGCTTCGAGAAGATATTTCTCATCCCTTGGGTTTGGATATGTGGATAGTAGCGGATAATATCCGTAAAGGTGCTGCCTTAAATGCGATACAAATTGCTGAAATAATGATTCAAGATTATTTATAGGCTAAATTTTAATATTCATCTGAGCAAAAATATTGAGTTTCATATTTTTGACGAATTGAGTGTTTATTTAATTAGCATTAGTGACGCTTAAAAATTTGTAATCCTATTTAACGAAGGTTCTTATAAAAATGACAAAAAAGTTATCGGAACTTAAAAGTTTTTTTGCTTACTCAGAACAAATAGCCGTTTTTTTTCTAGAATTAGGAACTTTCTTTCTTGCTTTATCTCCTTTGCTTAGCCGCAATTTCCTTATATTAGCAGTTATATTTAGTTTGTTGGCAGGGCATTGGGAAGACGCTTGCTATGCTGTGAGGCGTTTGAAATTTATCCAATGGAGTATAGCATTAATTGTGTTATTAGCCATTAGTCTAAGTTACACTATAGCGAGTTTAAAGCATGGTTTGACGGGGTTATTTCACTATACTAAATTACTCTATATTCCTTTTTTATTGCCTTTACTTACCTCATTAGAAATACGTAAACGGATTATCTATTGTTTAATTAGCTCTGCAATCGTTGCTTCCCTATTAATTTTATTGGCACATTGGAATATTTTATCTGTTTCCTTGTTTCGATATTCCCCTGTTTTTTTTGGTCAACAACCAGTAGGTTATTTGGTCAATCCTATCCCTGCATCTGTTATATTGGCCTTCGCTTTTTATTTTTCCCTTGACTGCTTTTTAAAAGAAAAACGTAAATTTTATTTTTTACTAATAGCCATTTTTCTTTTTTTATCTTTATTTGCGCTTAATTCGGAACGTACAGGCTGTTTTATTGCTATCATTTTATTGGCTTTTTTGTTGTTTCGATATACAACAAAAAAAAATTATATTTGGCCATTGCTTATTGCGCTACTAGTATCTTTTTTAAGTTATCAAATTTTTCCTTCGTTTCAATATCGTGTAAAAGATCTTGTTTCTAATTTCAGCACTAAGCCTGCTTCACAAGGTACAAGTATAGGGCTTAGGATACAATTTGCATTAAATTCATTCAAAATTATTAGGGAACATCCCTTAATAGGTGTAGGTGTGGGTGGTTTCCCACAGGCTTATAAAAAAACGGGTGGCAGGAGAGCTATAACTAGGGGTTTATTAAATGATCCGCACAACTCTTATTTACTCGTAGCGGTACAGTTGGGAATAATTGGCTTAGCTACCTATATATTAATTTTATTGAGTGCTTGGATTGAAGTGAAAAAATTATGGCGAGATCCGGAAGCACAATGGTTTGCTAAAGCTACTTTATTAGCATTGGCATTTAATGGATTCACTGACATTACTGTTACCAGCACTGCCTTTGGAAATTTGTATGTGGTTTTATTGAGTTGCTTTTTCTCAGCTATTGTATGGGATAAAACATGAAAATTGCTATAAAGCATACACATTTTCGCTTTAAAGGGGGTATGGAGACCTATTTAAAAGATATTATTTTAGGGTTTTCTAAAGCGGGTGATGAATTAACGCTTTGTGTTTGTAAAATAAATAAAGATATTTTAAAATCGTTGCCACCACTAAGAGTTTCTAAGTTTCCTTACAAGTTTTTACCCCGTTCATTTAAGAAGTTTGCTTTTTATCTGGCGTGTGATAGAAAAAATTTAATGTGTAATCACAATTTGGTGATTAGCTTAGTAAAAACAACTCGGCAAGATATACTTATTTGTGGAGGTGTGCATAAAGCTTATCTTTTAACAAAGAAAAGTTACCGTTTTATGCATAACTACTTAGAGATTTATTTTGAGAAAAGGGCATTTGAGAAAACACCCTTAATTATTGCTCATTCTCAGCGAATAAAAAATGAAATAATACAGCATTATCCAGGTGTCGCAAGTAAGATTAAAATACTCTATCCCCCCGTTAGTAACAGTCATTTCAATTATAAAACTACTCTACAGAAGCATGAGTTACGAAAAAAATTGGGTTTTTCTGATAAAACAACGATTGTTTTATTTGTTTCCACTAATCATGCTCGTAAAGGGTTCTATCCCCTTGTTGCTGCTTTTAGACGTTTGAGGGGTGATTTTCTTTGTCTTGTTCTTGGTGAGAAACCGACGATTTCCATACCTGATAATATGCGTTGGTTAGGGTTTGTTGAGCAAATACAAGATTATTATTATATAGCAGATGTAACGATTTTACCTTCTGCTTACGAAGCATTTGGAATTACTGTTATTGAATCACTAGAGTCTGGGACGCCCGTTATTGTTTCATCGGAAGTAGGCGCTGCTGAATTACTTGAAGCAAACGATGGAATTATAATAAAGCCAGTGACTCCAGAAACTATCATTGATGCATTAGAAAAGATTAAATCAAACGAATACAAACCCGAAAGAGATTTTGTGACGCGTAAAGGCTTAACTATAGATTCCCATGTTCAAGCGCTTAAGCAATTTGCTAGAACTTCCGTTCTATGCTAGCGCTCTTTATGGCTTTCCTCGCTAATTTAGCTGCCCTCATTGCTCTTTCTATAAATAGGGTTTGAGAGAGTAATAAGTGCTATCACTGAAAGGGTTAAACCCTTGCCCTATTTGGGGTAGAATATATACTTAAAAGGATTGAATTTGAGGGTGTTTGCGTTATGCAATTGGAATCAAAAGTGTAATGGATATACTTAAAGAATAATTTGAGATAAAAATTTAACGGGTATTATCTTGTATGAGTGAAGGTAGTCGCGATAAGGGGATATTACAAGCAGGGTTCTTGGTTCCTGAGAACCAAGAAGACGCAGTTATTAATAATGGTTTTTCTTCATTGGCCTATGAAAATCCCGGGTTAAAAAAACAAGAAAATGAAGATAATAATGATGGAGACGGCGGTGATAGTGGTGCAGGGGGTATTGCGCTCAGTGTTGAGCAACTCAATGTATATTTACAGGCAGCCTTTAATAAAGAACGTCGGCAACGCACAGATGGGCAGAGAAAATTTGGTAGTTGCCCTTTTTCTGAAGACCCTAACAATTTACTCGGTAAGAAAAATTCGCGATCCTGTGGTTTTGGTGAATCACCGCAAATACATCCTTTATTAGCTCATAGCCAGCAATTTAGTGGCGATGACCCTAAGATTTGCGCGATCCCTAGCGATAATTCTGAAGCTAGAGAGCGATTTCCCGAAAAACGCCTAGAAAATCAATTGCGTTTACAAAAAAATCTTGGATTAGGTGCAAGCAAAAGTGTAACGCTTGCTAGATAATGGTAAAGCCTACTTTCGCTCACGAAATTTTGTTTGGCACACTCAAGGGTGTAGAGCAATTTATATTAGCGGGAGCGGATATAGAAGAAACCGATGAGTATGGGTTTTCACCGTTAATAGAAGCAACGATTGCCAATAAGAATGATGTGGTTGCTTTATTATTAGAATATGGCGCTGTTATCGATAATGCCGATACTACGGGTCGCACGGCATTACATTGGGCAGTCGACAATCACAATTTAGCTTTATGTGAATTATTACTGGCAAATAAAGCAGATGCGAATGCTTATACTACAGCTGGACAAGCTGTTTTAGTTTACCCCTTATTGCGACAGCAAATTGAATTAAAAAAATTACTCTATCGATATGGTGCTAAATTAAGTTTCGCTCAAGACTTTATTCAAGCGAAATTGCTTGGACATCGTTATGAATTAATAGGACAGGTAGATCTTGTTAATCCCGCAGGACGCTTTATAGAGATAAACTACGAAGGGTTCTTTTTAGAGTTTACACTCGATGTCATCCTCAATTCTTTGCGGCGCTATCAGAATAATTTTTCTTCACGCCATTTGCGACCTTACTTCGATAATCTAGAAAAATTGATTGTAGCATTTGCTAATGCACAGGCCTCATTAAAATATCAACGTTATACACTTAATATTAAGGATCATACTCATAGTATAGATGCCTTGTTAGATCAAGAATTATTATTATTACCAGTCGCTTATGAAGGTCATGCCATCGCATTGATTAAATATAAAAATTGGCTAATTCGTTGCGATCGAGGTGAAAATAGTCGTCGTGAAGGCAGTATTGTTATCTATGAATGTCAGCGCCCTTACGCTTGGAATAAGGAGTTTTGCAAACAATTAATTTATATACGCCAATCTCGGGAATTTCTAACTCAGGGAATACACCGCCACTTAGGTTTAGTTACCATCGCGAACCTACCCATCCAAGGGCAAATTATCGGTAATTGCTCTTGGGCAAATATAGAAGCAAGTATTTTAGGTATATTATTTTTGTTATCAGCAGTTAATTCTAAAGGCCAATTAGCTTTACGTGCTGAAAAATATCAGCAGCAAGCATTACTTTTTTTTCAAGATTGGCAAAACTGGGATAAAGATCGTGCTTTAGAAGAATGTATACAAGGGTTTCATTATAGTAATAAGGCTCGAGGAGCCACTAAAGCGACTATTCTAGCGGCCATTTTATTCCAAAAGACGACGCATAATCTTAATGATCTAAAACAAGCAGAAGCAATATTAAAAATTTTAACCTTAACTGATTATAATTATTTGATAAAAAGTTACTTGAAGGTATATTGGCGATTAAATAAAACCTCACAGGGAAAAGACTTTATAAGCTTGCTAGATGCCTGTGGCGTCAGTCAGGAATTATCATAGTAGATTTTGAATTAAAGGAATAATAAGCATGAATAGGGAACTGTTACCAAGGCAACCACGCTTCTTTACGCCAAAAAATGCTAAACAAAGCGAAATAGAAAAATGGCTTAATGATGTCAACCGATTTAATGTAAAATCTATTTATAATTTGACTTGGAATGATTTTTATAAAGAATTCCACAAGTTAGGTATTAAAGAGTTTTTAAAGCAATATGGATATACTCATAAGAAGAAATTACAGCTAGCGATTGCAAAATCAGAGCTTGGTCAAAAAAGAATAAGCTTGTATGATTTTGAAAAAAATACAAAACAAAAGTTACTTTTGCTATTGGGAGATAGTTTTTTTACTGCAGTTACGCGCCAGCCAAATTTTAATCCCAAAAATCATAAATTATCGACCATTCATTACTATATGTACTATCACAGTTTAAATTTTACTGCGATAAGCTTGGGTTTTTCTAGTAAACAAATTTTTCTTAATTTTTTTGTACAAACTCTCTATGTGCCTGAATGTGTCGAAAATAGAACACAAAATCTAAGGATGAGTATCCAGAGTCTGTCTGAAGTGGATCCGGTCACATTACGGAATGAATTAGCTGATCTTTATGATAAGCCCTTACCTAAAAATAAAAATTTCATAAAATATAACTATACATTGGAGGAATTAAAGTTAGCGCTAGAAAATGAAGATAACGTATTAGTGGTGGCAAGCTTAGGCGGGGGTAATACCTACTCTGTCAATAAGAAGCTGCAAATATTGAGACCTTTGGTAAATGTTAATTTGCAAGCTTTAAAGCTACAATCATGGGAATCTCTGAAGATGAATACGCCGATTTTTATTTGGAAGATAAAATTATATCAGCTTTTCTCGGGCCGAATACCTTTAGTAGTACAGGAAGTTACTCGTTTATATAGACCTAGGCCTTTATATATGTCTTGCATCAAATTTCAATGGCAATTTTTTACCTCACATCCTGTCGAGTATACTAACGACAGAGGGACTCCATCGCATCTTCACAATTCCCACTCTCCTCTTTCTTATGCTACCGAGATAGCATTGAGCGAGCGTCTAGGCGCATGGCACCTTCATAGTTAGTTTAAACGCTCCTATGATGTTTGAGGAGTAGATATGCTACTGTATAAATTTCCATTATGAGTTGTGATTACAATTTTTTGGTTTGTGAAAAGTGTATAAACCCCCTATATATAAACTTATTTTTCGGCTAATTCTGAGATTAATTATTCAAGTTAGAAAGACTTCATTAGAATGTTTTATCCCATTGTAATTACTGCATTGAATGGAGTATACTCTGTGCCGCTATCGCGGGGTGGAGCAGTCTGGTAGCTCGTCGGGCTCATAACCCGAAGGCCGTAGGTTCAAATCCTACCCCCGCTACCAATTTTATTGTGTGAGAGGCCCCATTTTAGGGGCTTTTTATTTGGAGATGGGTAATTTTATAATTCAAGCCCTTTGTAGACGATGAAAAACAATTCAGCGATAGAAGCAAAGATCTTACCGACGGTAGAAGCCCTAGGTTATGAGCTGTGGTGTTGCATCTATCTGACACAAGGTCAACAAAGTGTATTGCGTATCACTATCGATAGTGAAAAAGGTATTACGCTTGCTGACTGCGAGCGGGTCAGTCGCCAGATTAGTGCATTATTGGATGTAGAAGACCCTTTGTTAGGTCGTTATAACTTAGAAGTTTCTTCTCCGGGTTTAGATAGACCCCTTATTAAAGAGAAGCATTTTCAGCGTTATGTTGGTCATAATGTGCGTGTTTTTACGCACACGCCCATCGATAATCAACGTAAATTTAAAGGTCTTTTACAATCAGTTGGAGTAGTTGGGATAGTGTTGAACCAGGATGGGAAAGAAGTAGTGTTAACGTGGGACAATATTTTGCGTGCGAATGTATTGCCTGAAATGAATAAATAACCGGAGGCAGGCTATGAAAAAAGAAATTTTATTAGTGGCAGAGACGGTATCTAACGAAAAAGATGTTGATAAAGAGTTAATTTTTAAAGCGATAGAAGCCGCTTTAGCGATGGCGACTAAGAAAAAAGCCGGTGAAGATATTGATGTCCGCGTGGCTATCGATCGCCGCACGGGTGACTATGATACTTTTCGCTACTGGACAGTCGTTGCGGATGGGATTGATGTTAATAATAATCTTGAAGATGAGTATGTTCTTTTTGATCCCTTAAAACAAATACCCTTAACTGAAGCTAAAAAGAGGGATCCCAATAGCCAAATTGGCGATGTGATAGAAGAGCATATGCCTTCGGTAGAGTTTGGTCGTATTGCAGCGCAAACGGCTAAGCAAGTCATTATCCAGAAAGTCAGAGAAGCTGAACGCGCTAAGATAGCAGAGGCCTATACCAATCGTATTGGCGAGTTGTTGTCAGGCATAGTCAAGCGTATTACACGAGAAGGTTTGATCGTGGATTTAGGCGCAAGCGTAGAAGCTTTTGTCCCACGTGAAGAAATGATCCCCCGCGAAGAAGTACGATCCGAAGATCGTTTGCGTGGCTATTTATATGCCGTGAATCCGCAAGTACGGGGTCCTCAGTTACTGATGAGTCGCACACGCCCAGAAATGTTAGTTGAACTCTTTAAGATAGAAGTACCCGAGATCGGTGAAGAGTTGATTGAAATTAAAAGTGCAGCGCGTGATCCCGGTTCGCGGGCAAAAATTGCGGTTAAAACTAATGATGGTCGCATTGATCCAATAGGTGCTTGTGTTGGAATGCGTGGGGCGCGCGTACAAGCCGTCTCCAGTGAGTTGGCAGGTGAGCGAATTGATATTGTGCTTTGGGACGATAATCCAGTGCAATTAGTTATCAATGCGATGGCACCTGCTGAAGTCGCTTCTATCGTGGTAGATGAAGACACTAAAGTCATGGATGTGGCTGTACAAGAGGAACAATTATCACAAGCTATTGGTCGCAATGGTCAAAATGTACGTCTAGCTAGTGAACTAACGGGATGGATCATTAATGTTATCACTGTAGAAGAAGCAGCAAAAAAAGTGGTTAAAGAATCGGAAGGTTTACAAAATCTTTTTATGGAACAACTTTCCATAGATGAAGAGCTAGCCGAGATGTTAGCGCGAGAAGGTTTTACCAGTTTAGAAGAAATTGCTTATGTATCAGCACAAGAGCTATTAGATATTGAAGATTTTGACTCAGAATTAGTAGAAACTCTACAAAATCGTGCTAAAGAAGTGTTAGCGACACAAACCGCGACTAAACAAAAATCGGTGATCTCTGAACAGGGTAAATTTTTAGAGCCACATCAAGATTTGCTTTCCTTGGAAGGTATTACCGAAGAGGTAGCTATCACATTAGCTAAAAAAGGTGTTTCTTCACGCGAGGCTTTAGCTGAGTTGGCAGTCGATGATTTGTTAGATATTATCGAATTAGATCGTGAAGTAGCCGGTAAGCTAATTATGGCTGCGCGTGCTCCTTGGTTTGCTGAAGAGAAAAAATAGGAGTTAAAAAAATAGAGCTATTATTTTTACTCAAAAAAATTCCGAAGCTGTCAAATATTGGCAGGAGAAGCATAGTATGACAGAAAGTATTAAAGATAAAACTGCAAATAAGGTTTCTACTGAGCTTGAAAAAGAAACTTCTGCGGATAATAACCCTAAAAAAGTGATTACGTTGACGCGTACGCGTAAAAGTACGAGTTTACTTAAAGTAAAAGATACCTCAGGTAAAGCCAAGACTATTAAAGTTCAAGTGCGCAAAAAAAGAACCTATGTTAAAAGTAATGAAGGCTTAATAGATGAAGAAACTAATCGTGCTAACGAAGCAAAAGAAACGAAAGAAGCAGAAGAATTAGCGCAAGCAGAAAAAACCGCTGCAGAGAAAAAATTAAGCACACCTGAAATACAAGATGAACCCATTTCGGAAAGTAATGTTCCTACGAGTGAAGATCCCGTATTATCTAATGAAACTGTGGAAAAAGAGCAAGTGCCAGTAGTTGAGAAAAAATTTATAGCGCCCACAACAAATCCAGAAAAAAAATCTAAACCAACTAACGAAAAAGTGATTATTGCTTTACCCACGAATACGGAAAGGCTGGAACGTGAGAAAAAGCATAAAAATCGCAATTTAAAAGAAAAAGAACTGGCGAAATATCGACATAAAGCGATTTATCAACTTGAAGATGAATCAGATGAACAATTTCGTTATCGTAAAAAAACGGGTAAACACAAACGACCAGATCAATTTTTACAACAACAATTTGAAAAACCAACCGTAGCTGCCATACATGAAGTTGGAATCCCTGCATCGATTACAGTAGGTGATTTAGCGCAAAAAATGTCGATTAAAGCAGCAGAAGTTATTAAATCGTTAATGAAATTGGGAGTGATTGCAACTATTAATCAAGCTATCGATCAAGATACCGCCATACTTGTGGTAGAGGAAATGGGTCATATTGCGAAACCTGTTAGCGCCAATGCCTTAGAAGAAGGGTTAGTGAATACAACACAACAACAAATGGGTGAACTGCTGGCGCGCCCACCGGTGGTTACTATCATGGGTCACGTTGATCATGGAAAGACTTCCCTTTTAGATTATATTCGACGTACCAAAGTGACACAGGGAGAAGCGGGTGGTATTACACAACATATTGGTGCTTATCACGTAGAAATACCAAAGGGAGTCATTACGTTTTTGGATACGCCTGGGCATTCAGCTTTTACAGCTATGCGAGCACGCGGTACACGAGTGACTGATATCGTTGTTTTGGTTGTCGCTGCTGACGATGGTGTGATGCCTCAAACGATAGAAGCTATCCAACATGCGAAAGCAGCGAATGTGCCTATTGTTGTTGCAGTGAACAAAATTGATAAACCTGAAGCTGATCTCGATAGAATAAAGAATGAATTAGCCAAACAAGGCCTCAATCCTGAAGAGTGGGGTGGAGATACTATGCTTATCCCTGTCTCTGCAAAAACAGGTGCAGGTATTGATGACCTATTAGATTCTCTTTTGGTGCAAGCAGAAGTATTAGAGTTGAAAGCGCCACAAGAAGGTCCAGGGCAAGGAATAGTTATAGAATCACGTTTAGATAGAGGGAAAGGGCCTGTTGTCACTATATTAGTACAACGAGGAAAGCTACATAAAGGTGATCTTTTATTAGCGGGTACTGCTTATGGTCGTGTTAGAGCATTGCTCGATGAGCGAGGTAAATTAGTCGAAGCGGCTGGGCCTTCTATGCCTGTTGAAGTATTAGGTCTATCCAGTGCTCCAGTGGCTGGTGATGAAGCTGTGGTGGTTGCTGATGAACGTAAAGCGCGTGAGATTGCTTTATTCCGCGAAGGAAAATTACGAGAAGCTAAATTGGCGCAACAACGAACGATTAAAACCGATGATATTTTTGGCCAGTTGGATGAAAACCAAGTTAAGACTTTAAATATTATTTTAAAAACCGATATGCAAGGATCCGCTGAGGCCTTACAAGAAGCCTTGAATAAGCTTTCTACTTCTGAAGTTAAAATAAAACTTGTGTATGTGGGCGTAGGGGCAATTACTGAGTCCGATGCCAATCTTGCTTTAGCTTCAAGAGCATTAATTTTAGGATTTAATGTTAGAGCGGATGCGACTGCAAAAAGAACGGTAGAAAAAGAAGGCTTAATAATGAATTATTATAGCGTTATTTATGACCTGATAGACCAAGTTAAAAATATTATGAACGGCTTGTTGGCTCCAGAAATAAAAGAAAATATTTTAGGCTTAGCAGAAGTTCGCGAAGTGTTTCGATCTGCTAAGCTCGGTGTTATCGCAGGTTGTATGGTGACAGAAGGATTAGTGCGGCGTAATGCGCCTATCCGTTTGTTGCGTGATAATGTGGTGATTCATGAAGGTGAATTGCATTCTTTACGCCGCTTTAAAGATGACGCTGCTGAAGTTCGTCATGGTATGGAATGCGGTATTGGTATTAAAAATTTTACCGATGTACGAGTAGGCGATATGATTGAAGTGTATGAACGTATTTCTATATCTAGAACTATCTAATGCCAAAAGAATTTAGTCGCACTGCGCGTATTGCCGATCTGATACAGAAAGAACTAAGTAATAATATCCTTAATAAAGAAATTGCGGATAGCCGTTTGAAATTTATTACGATTACTTCAGTAAAAGTGTCACGTGATCTCTCTTATGCTGATATATTATTTACCCAGTTAGATGTGGAAAATTCAAATGATAAACAGCAAAGTAAGGAAGTGGCAGTTAAATTATTAAGAAAGGCAGCTGCTCGTTTACGTTATGCTTTAGCAAAACGTTTACAGTTACATAAAGTGCCTAGCCTGCGTTTTTTTTATGATGATTTTATGGAAGAAAGTGATCGCATTCATAGCTTGATCGACAACGTCATTGCAAAAGATAAGGCTAAACGTTCTGAATAAATCATCATAAAAATTCAAGTACGAAGAGTATATTTAGTATATAAATAATTTATAAAAGAATAAGTTATGCACCCCTTAATCTCCAAAAAACGTTCCATCAATGGTATTTTATTGCTTGATAAGCCTAAAAAAATGACATCGAATCAAGCGTTACAAACAGTAAAACAGTTATTTTCGGCAAGTAAAGTGGGGCATACAGGAAGCTTAGACCCTTTAGCAACGGGTTTGTTGCCATTATGTTTCGGAGAAGCTACAAAATTTTCTCAGTTTTTACTTAATGCCGATAAAACTTACATTGTAAGTGCCTGCCTAGGAATTAAAACCAACACTGGGGATGCTGAAGGAGAAGTAATAGCGTCACGGCCCGTCTCTGACTATTCGGTTGATCAACTAGAAACAGTTTTATCAGCTTTTCGTGGAACAATCTCACAGATTCCACCTATGTTTTCTGCACTAAAACATAAAGGTCGTCCTTTATATAAATTAGCCAGACAAGGTATCGTAGTAGAACGTAGTCCTCGAACTGTAACCATACACAGCTTAAGATTACTGGATAACACAGACAAAAATTCAAGTGTAAAGAGGATACTTAATTTAGAGATTAAATGTAGTAAAGGGACCTACATACGTACCTTAATAGAAGATATAGGTGAAGCGTTAGGATGTGGTGCTTATGTAACTGATTTACGTCGTTTAGGTGTAGCTAATTATCATGCGGAACAAATGGTGAGCTTGGAAGAATTACAAACCTTAAGCCAAGCTGATTGCGATCAAAAATTACTGAGTTTAGATAGTTTGTTAAACGAATGGCCGGTTTTAAAAATTTCACAAGCGGCAGCTTACTATCTTTATCGTGGACAAGCAGTACTACTACCGAAGCTTCCTAAACAAGGATTTGTACGTTTACTATTACAAGAAAGTGGCCGATTTGTTGGTGTGGGCGAAATTCTAGAAGACGGTCGTGTTGCGCCACGGCGGTTAGTGGATTTAAACAAATTAAGTAATTAACTGACAATTATTTACGACTTTCTATGCCATGGGTTTATTACTCTCCATTAAACATTAACTATCTTTTTAATCTCATTAAATAAGCTGTTTTTTTTAGATTTTATGCTTCACTGAGTTATGGGTTAAATTGTCCATATTTTGTCCAATTAATAGGAATATTATGGTATTTAGCGAGGTCTTTGCTAGGCTTAAAGGGAGAGACATTATATGTTTTAATTAGGAGCTCATATGAACAAAGGTAAATTTCCTCACGATAAGAAACAGAACAAACCACAATGGCCAGGTCATGCAGGTCATGGCCCACAAAAACCTCCGCACAATCCTGGACATCACTCTGGCGGACACGGCCCAGAAGGTAATCCAAATAAACCACAATGGCCAGATAATAAAGACAAACGCTAAAACCCGTTAATGCTTTTGGATAAGCTTGCTAAGTTTTTTAGCAGTTGATTGGGGCAGGAGCGCAACTGAGATGGATGGTCTTATGATCATCCATCTTTTTTTTATACCCTCATACATTTTCGAAAAAATTAAAATAAGTTACTTGTCATTGCGAGCGCGTAGCGCGCAGCAATCCATAGATGGGATGGCCACGCTCACTATGTGAGCTCGCCATGACGGTGCGAATAGATTATTACAGAATATCTTTATGCTTTTACGCGGGAAAGATATTCGCCGGTACGCGTATCGACTTTAATTAATTCCCCAATTTGAATAAACAGTGGGACTCGGACAATAGCACCTGTTTCTAAAGTGGCGGGTTTTCCACCTCCGCCAGATGTGTCGCCACGCACGCCAGGATCCGTTTCAATTATCTTTAAAATAACAAAATTAGCTGGCGTTATGCACAAAGGAGAGCCATTAAATAAGGTCAGAGTGCATGAGTCTTGTTCCTTTAGCCATATTTTAGCTTCTGTCACTGCCGATGCATCCGCTGCGTATTGTTCGTAGGTTTCGGCATCCATAAAATGCCAAACATGCCCATCGTTATAAAGATATTGAACTTCAATATCAAATACATCTGCAGACTGTAAGGTATCCCCAGATTTTAAGGTGCGTTCAATGACGCGTCCATTTTTTAAATTACGTAATTTAATCCGGTTAAAAGCCTGACCTTTTCCTGGTTTAACATAGTCATTTTCTAATATCGTATAAGGGTCATTATCTAACATGACCTTCATACCGTTTCTTAATTCATTTGTTGTGTAATAAGGCATAAATCAATTCGAATTTAAAGTTTAAATAGATGTTCGCGATAATAACGTAATTCATTAATAGAGTCTCGTACATCCTCTAATGCCAAATGTTTGGATTTTTTCTTATAGCCGTCCAAGATGCTTGGACTCCAACGATAAGCCAGCTCTTTTAATGTACTAACGTCTAAATTTCGATAATGAAAATATTTTTCTAATACCGGCATACAACGGGCCAGAAAACGACGATCTTGGCAAATACTATTTCCACACATCGGTGATTTATTAGGGGGGACATACGTCATAATAAACTCTAAGGTTTGCTTTTCCGCTTCTTCTTCGGTTGTTTTGCTTACTCGTACTCTTTCCAGTAAACCTGAACCCTTATGTTGGCGTTTATTCCAATCGTCCATACCGGTTAATAGTTGTTCAGATTGGAAAATAGCAAACACAGGACCCTCTTCTATAATCTCTAATTGAGAATCTGTGATTATGGTTGCAATCTCGATAATTTTATCTTGATTGGTATCAAGTCCTGTCATCTCGAGATCGATCCAAATTAAATTATCCGCTTTAGGCGTCATGTTAGGACCTTTTAATAATTATTACTATACTCTTCGCACATGAATTTTTGTCTGTGTTGCCGCTCAACTCGCAATTCTTTCGCGGTACTTGCCAAAAATCCAATTGCTGTAAGTATATAAATTGGCTGTTGCAATTTTCAATCACGAAAATTATTTATCGTTTATATTATACCGCGGCCGCTATTCAAGATGCGAATATTTTAAAAAAGAGTCTATTTAGGAAAACTTATGTTATTGCTATTTATTTTTATCTTAATTGCTTATTTACTGGGTTCTTTGTCCAGTGCGATTATCGTGAGCAAATGTGCGGGGCTGCCTGATCCGCGTACGCAAGGTTCAGGTAATCCAGGGGCTAGCAATATCCTTAGGATAGGCGGAAAAAAATTAGCAGCTATTGTTTTATTGGGAGATGTGCTCAAAGGTTGGATTCCGGTTATGTTAGCTAAATTATTTGGTTTGCCGCTAGCGTCTTTGGCATGGATCGCCTTTTTTGCTTTTATAGGTCATTTATATCCAGTTTTTTTTGGTTTTCGTGGTGGGAAAGGTGTAGCAACCGCATTGGGTGGATTACTCGCTTTAGCTTGGCCTCTTGGTTTGATAGGTTTATTAAGCTGGGTGTTGTTGTTGTTTTTATTTCGTTATATTTCTGTTGCATCCATGCTGGCGGCTATTGTGACGTTTTTTTATGTTTTTTATACTTATTCGTTGCCGGTTTATTTGCCTATCTTTTTAATGACAATAATACTTGTAGCTCGGCATTTTTCAAATATTCAACGTTTATTTCAAGGTATAGAACCACAATTAACTCAATCTAAACTGAAGAAGAAAAAATAATTTTTATTTTCTAAGCAAAACTGTTTCAGAAATTTTTTACAAAAATTTTTTTTATGTTATGTTGGTTGAAAGAGATTTTACAATAAAAAGATTTTAATTAAATGGAGATTATATGCCGA
>JABASH010000080.1:0-63888 GCA_019776445.1 Tomocerus maximus
ATTGAATTGATTTTAGAATTCCGATTATTTTAAACAAGAGCACCGAATCACGTTCTTTAAATGTCACTAGACAAAAACTAGCAGTTTACTGAAATATATCGGATGCACCCGTTATGTCAGCAGTAATTTGAAAACGTATCTTAATATACTAGCTCAAGTAATAAGTACACCAGCCTATTATGTATGTCGTCACCAGAAATGTCTTTTCGATTAAAGGATTAGATAATTCATTCCACAAATTATTAATGCTCTTTAGAACTAGATCAAACTCTCACTTCCTAAGTCCTAAATACATTTGTGGACAAAACAGAAAGAGTCTCTAGCCATGAACTTTGGGCTCTCATCTCAACGGTCGTATAGAAGAAGTTACTTTCTTAGTTAAACCCCAAATGTAATCTGAGTAAACTAAGAGAAGGCTATTCTAAAGTGTTAGAATTCTTAGCTTATATGAGTGTTGTGGATGCTACAATCTTTCGTTTAGTAAGTAGATCCCACTCTTATAATTTCGTAAGAAGTCTCCTTGCTTGGAAGACAAAGAGCGTTTGTAAGTAAATGTAACCGACAGAAAGTCATGTATGGTTCCATTTAATACTCGAAAAGATATAAAAAGACCTTCGAGCCCAGTCCCAAAATCCCTGAAAAGGGTCATACAAACATAATACAGTAGCACAAAGATCTACATACACATAGAAGTTAGTGTCCCATGTGTAGATATCAGAAATTTAACGATTTTGGGAGGCTGATAGTAAGTACCTACTTAAGTGAGTTAAGAGTCGTAACAAAACTGTACTGTGACCCTTATTGCTAGGTAATTCCTGTATAATATTCTATTCAGCACGAAGTAATGAAGAAATCAACATGACAAAACAAAGGAAAATAGACTCTTTGTTCTAGCGATAATGGTTTTCAAGAATTCACGTTTTATGTAGCTAAGTCCACGAATTCCCAGGGAAGAGTAGTACTATATAGAGAGTAGATGTACCTATAAGAGTTTGAGTTGGAGGGGAATGAAAGACAGATAGGACTGTCGATTCTCCGTAGGCAGGCGTCCGTTTTTCTATCGGACACTCACTGACTCGGATATAAAGAGAGCCCCACTCAGACAATACTATGCAGTACTGTTTTCTTCGTTGATGTCATGTCCTGCATGTAGCGGTAGCAGATGCTGAATGAATGAGGAAACTGTCTTGTCTTTTATGTAGCCGGAGCTATAAGTCTGAGAGAAATAGAGAGCACTAGAGCCAGTCTCCCAAGTCTTGTAAAACAGAGTTAAAGTTGGTTGAAAAGAAGCGTCACACTACAGAGACGCAATCACAAAAGTTTTCAACATTGTAACAGTACATGAGTTTCTACTACTGCTGTATCTGTAGAAGAAAACTTCGGGGGAACGCTAATATGTCTGTACTCTAACAGCTTGAGAAACCGAAAGTGTGTACTATAGAGTTATTATTATATAGGACTATCCGCGATTCCATTTCATCAGGGCATGGGAGAAAAGGACTGAATGACTGACACTTACTCACTCAACTCTGTTCTGGACACTTCTGCAAAGCAAGTAAAACCAAAGGAAACTATAAGAGGAGGAATGAAGAGAACTTAAGTAAGTAAAGAAATGGAGAGTGGTTTCGGTTTGCTCGCTTTCCTCCTAACTCTACATCTGTGACTATGCAACTATCTCTATACACTTAGACACAAGACGACACAATTCACTGCTACACGAAAATCAACGAGTGTGCACTATAGATTGAACTACTTTACTATACACATGTACCCAACGGTCAATATGAACTGCAACAACCAGTAATGTCACATGTACATACAAAAGTATTAAAGTAATGTCCATCACTCTACTTACATATAAATAAGAGACTGCAATAATGTTGTTCTATATATTCGTACATGTCGTATTCTGAAATGGGTATATATATTCCAACACTATAAGAGATAACAAAACAAAACAAATAGAATATACAAGACAAACGGAGAAATTCAACTAAAAA
The DNA here is from genome assembly GCA_019776445.1 of Tomocerus maximus. Lineage (NCBI taxonomy): Eukaryota > Metazoa > Arthropoda > Collembola > Entomobryomorpha > Tomoceridae > Tomocerus > Tomocerus maximus. The sequence goes on from JABASH010000080.1 coordinate 2,001, forward strand.
GACACTTCTGGACTGATTGTGAGTGAGTGAGTGTCGGTAAAGCAAGAGACGCTGTTCTGAGTTCGCTGCTGTTGGGATTTAGTTCAAGTTGAACTGACTGTGTGGTGTGCTATTACTGGATATATCAGACTTGGTTTGCTAGCTTTCCGACGGAAACTAAATTCACTCCTCTTCTCTGCAGATTACTTGGAGCAAAAGAGAAAAAACTGACATGAATGTTATAAGTACGGAGCATAACATCCGTAATACGCTGCTGTCTCTACTCCAAGCGTTTGTGGTGGAGAGGTCTATACGAGCAGTGCAGACAGTCGCTACTGACTAAGGTACTCTCCAACTACGAATATAGACCGAGTTTGAAGTGAGTCATGAGAGAGGACGAGAGCTGACTTGAGTAGAGTTCAAGTCAGTTAAAGTTGCTAGACTAACATAAGGCAAATCCAGTGGGAAAGGTCGTGTTAGCTATTAAGTTATAAGTGTATATGCAGTCTTCGGAAACTTTTTTATTCTCTTTCTTCCTTCAAGACAAGGCAACTTAAACTAAGTACCACATTACCAGAGATAAGTTTGAACCGCTTGTTTGTCTCCTATTGCTCTACTTATAATGTGCAAGTCACTCTTACTTAAACTACAGATCCGCATGCATATTTATAAGGGATTATTACTATCCATTGATATATCATACTGAGTACATATTGATATACACTAGTATACATTGGTATATATCAGTATACTATTGATTATAGTATGTATGTTAGTCTCCATTGGATAGGTATATCGGCATATGTTAGTATATTCATTGGCATATATTAGTATACATCGGTATATGTTGACATAAATTAGTTTATATTGGAATATCGATATTAGTGTATGTTCAAGTGATGTGACCTCACCGACAATAGCACTATAAGGAAAAAAGCTGTCTGTCTTAGTAACGTCTATTTTCCTTGTGGAGGACCTCTCTGTCTCCTTTTATGACACATTCAAAAATTCTCACTTTTTGTTGAAGGAAATCGAAGAGCACAGTTAAGGAGAGATGCGGATGCGTTTAGATGGGAGTTAAACAGTTAAGCTGGTAGCGTATCACATGCTGAACTGAATGGAATGAAATGTTCAATGCGAAGAGGGTTAAGGAAAACTTTCTGATTTCTCTTACGTAATTTCTCTTGAAATTCCTTGTCAAAGTCGTGAGCATTCCATGTACAGATATAAGAACCGACAAATAGTTTTCTAAAGAATTCTCAACTCTTGTTAATGGTCATTGTTATTGCAAAAGAAAATTACTTTTATTTTCAATGGACAATGCTATCGTTAGCTATGTACTAACTTTGACTAAAACTCAAGAACAAGAATTCAAGCCTTTCGCCAAGACTCCAAGGGCCTACGAATATTATCTGACTTATTGCGGATATTACTGACTTGACTGAAGCAATAAGATCAAAGGAAAAAAACTATGACCAAAACCACACATCCTTTATATACACATCAAATTCCATTAGTTACAAATATTGCACGAAAAACATTGCCACAAAAACATCAAATGCTCGATAGACTAATATCATTTTATCTCCTGCACTGCTCATCTCTTTTACTCACGAATCGTAAATGCACAAGCACCAATAATGAAAGTAGCAAAAACTATTCCTCAAAGACATATTTATCAATATACAGACTGACATTAAACGAAGAGGGACAACAAAAACGAAAGTTCATCTCGCTACATATGTTTTCTGTCAACCTCCTCATCCCTTCCCATCCATTATAATAATTGTCTATCTAACCTCCATTATTATATCCCAACTACCTATACACATCACTCACAAATACATTAGTCATTTCACTTTTTCGCATTTTCCTTCCAGAAATCCAACTCCACACACATCTCACGTCCCTAAAACAAGTGTTACAAGTTATATTCAGTCCTTCCTGTAACACTAAACTGGATAACAATAATGTTCTTATTAAACCTTCTACAATAATCATGTATTACAAACTACATAATATATCCTTACCATGTCAAAATTCTGAGACTAGATTGCCAAAAATATTTGACAAGATGTTTTGAGAAATCATAATATTATTGCAACAAATACATTGTCACAAGATTCAGCACAACATTGTAATGTAGTGCGTAAAGGGATGTACGTATGACGTATGGAAATGTAAAGAATCTGTTTAAGTTTGAATATATGATCATTTAATGCCGAATATTTTGATTTGACATTGGACTCTGAGGTGAGTCATGTGTTATTGTGTTTGTGTATAGCCGGTGTGCACTACTATATAATAAATAACATAATATTGCTCAAAACTACTTAGTTACTATTATTCACTGTAAAATAACTATGAACACAGTTATTAGTTGTGTATATCCTATTATCTAAAAATTGTGTAGAAATCCAGCTCCACACACATCTCACGTTCCTGAAACAAGTGTTACAATTCCTGAAACCATTCCTTCCTGTAACGCTAAACTGGATAGCAATACTGTTCTTATTAAACTTTCTTTAATTAATCATGTATTGCAAACTAAATCGTCACTATTAATGTCAAAATTCTGACTAGATTACCAAAACTATTTGACATGATGTTTTGAGAAATCATAATTTATTGCATCAAATAATAAGATTCAGCCCAACATCATAGTATACGTAGTACAGTTACAGTTTGTACCTCATAAGTAAATGGCTTGGCCTTTCCCCTAACTAAATTATAGCTTCACGGCTGTCTAGAGAGAAGGATAAAAAATATTTTAACTGAAATGGCTTAAAAACGATATTTTTCTTCGTGTGAATGGGCTTAATGCATCTGTTTTAGTTTGAATATGATCCTTTAATGCCAAAAAGTTCGATTTGACATTAGACTCTGAGGTGTGCCATGTATTGTATGTGCATAGCAGGTGTGTCACTAACAACATGATATTACTCAAAAGTAGTTACATTATTATTCAGTGTAAAATAGCTATGAGCATAGATATTAGTTGTGTATATCCTATTATCTAAAAATTGTGTAGATCCGTATGTATTTTATCCGAAGTAATAAATGAATGTCGTCTCGCTCCAGTGGACGTGTCAATTTATCAACCTGAGACCTTTTAGTGCTGCGGTTGCTTCCATGCAGCTTCATCGCTCCAGTGAGAAGCTGCTCCCTTGTTGACGGAATTCAACTAAAGTTAAGTCAGCTAGCATTCTATGCTCCGTTGGAGGTTGTGCGGTAGAGAAACATCCCTGCTCCCACATACCACTCTCTGTCTCTCGTCTAACTCATGTGTATATTTTAACTTGTACCGTCTAACCTCAATAAAATTGAATCTGACGCTCTGTACCTATAAGAGGAACTGCTAAAAATATTTTCCGTATACACTCACATAAACGTAAATAGTATAGTTAATTGAAAAAGACTGGTAAATGGCTAATAATATGTGTAATTAGTAGTTAGCAGTGGGAATGGAGAGAGGAGTCGTGTTGTTTCTGGGTGAAATGGCATCAGAAAGGACATTAAAGGTTAAGCGGAAGGGAATGCTTCTGCTATAATTGTTTTTATTAATGTTGGAAGCAGTGAATGTTCGCGTCATGGAATCGCAAAATTGCAAATCTGATCAGTGTCCAATGAAATGTGGTAGCATAATTCAGTTGATAGATAATTTTGTGCTCATGTACATGGAGACATTAGAAAGTGTATTAATAGTTTAGCGCAGGTGGTGCCTTTCACCCGAGAAAATTGAAACGTGGCTAGATACATGTAGTCAACGAATGCCAAGTTTGATTTCATCTTGACAATTCTTCATTATCATGACTGCATGATTCCTCTTGTTATCCCATCGCATGCATTTCAGTTGGAGTCAGAGACTGAGGCTGAGGGATCTCACTATGCTCAATTTAATTCGACAAAAATTGTGAATTTCATTGTGGAGGAAGAATATAGATAAATAGGAGATTAAACCATGTATGTGATGCTAAATGAGGGCATCCGGAGAGCAGTGACAGCTTTTTATATGAATTACTCAAAGATTACATGCTTAAGGTACGTTAGTTAGACTCGAGTCGGCATTGTTGACTAGCAGAGCGTGAATATTCGTGGAAAATAACCAACTTACAAATATGCTCTTTGGCGTATCCTACACAGAGCAACCCACACAGTTTCCCCAGTCTCTATAACATGCGAAACAGAAATGAAAAGCGTAAAGAACAACAAACAGCATGCAACTACAGAGCGGAGAAGGAGCGACAGACTGCAGTTCTGCTTCCTGACAGATTAAAGGCAATTTGTTTTCTACAGTTTCTTCTGGAAACACTTGATTACTAGCATTGATATTTACAGCAATAGTAATAAATAAATAAGTAAAGGGCAGAAACGCTCCAAGAATGTCTATGAGGATGGAGCTATTCAAAAAGCTATACTTACACAAGCGGATATAATATTTCCTCAGACGCTACTCCTCCAAACTCACATCTGACAAATGACGACCTAATGTGCTTCAATGATAAATAGGCTAAAGGAAATTACAGGAGCACATGCTGCATTATTTATATGAATGAGAGATTGATTGCAACACTTGGACTCTATGCGTCTCCCTACCAAGTTGAATGACTGGATAAGAAAGACGACTCTTTCATAACTCGCGTCTGTCTCAAATGCTTCATGACGCCATCTCATACCACACACACACCTTGACAGCTTACACAACTAATAATTATACCTACCTGCGGAGACACTTGTGATACATGATATACTCATGTTCTCAGTGTCGGAATAGCAATAATATTTATTTAATGAATGATATCCTCAATCCCCACTCGGGAAATGGATCAGCGTACTTGTTGACTGAAAAGACTGGCAAACAACTGACGTGGTATTCATAATGATCATCGTCAACAGAAAGTGACAACACCACTCTTTATACACACACCTTCATTTAGTTTTCAATTCCTACATTTATTTTACTTTCTTTGCACGATGATATTTATGAACTTACGGGTCAATGACTTGAAACCATTTTGAAAGACCTGAATCAAGCAGGAAAGTAATCTTTATGACTATAATTCAGAGTTCAGAGAATAACATTTCATTCCTTCTTTAGTGTATTCATTGTCAAAATCAAAAGTATATTTGAGACTGCATAATCATTGCTTAAATATATTAGCTATTTATGTTCTGAAAAATGCCAAATTTCGCTTCGATCTGGAAAAACTAATGTAACCAACTGTTACTTTGTAATTTTAAAAAAAAACCTTAGGTTTTGATGCTACCAATAGGAACAATAAGATAGCAAGTTTTAAAGAGCTAAAACAAATAAATTGAATTTTAATTTTCATTTATATTTGTAATATCCTTCATATGATTGATTACATAAGTAATGCTAATAATCATAGATACTCGCAGGAAAAACAGTTCTCTATTAGTTGACGTAGACTGTAATGTTGAGTCACAGATGATAATGCCTACATCGCTTCCTTTGAAGGGGACATCCCACATAATTTATCTGGACATACCACAGCTCCTTCCTAGGCCTTCTCTGCTAAGATTAGATCGATTGAATATAATTCCGGGTTTAGTTGGGCGGAGAGGCAGTTGAGAATAAATGTGGTTAGCTAGTTGTGTTAAGTAAGTTGACTCTTTTCCACATTCTTTAATATTCAGGCTCCTTCCTGAGAGTTTCTCTATTTCCATGAGCAAACAATGGTGTGTACGCATTCAGAAAGAGAATCACCTGGGAATACAGTTCCACAATGCCATATAAATTTATGTTCTCTGGCTTCTGCTTGTCTGTTTGTACTACACTACATTACGAAATGATACATGCCTACATTCCTTTATATTCCCCATTTACAACTAAATATATCAACTATTTCATTCACCAGCTCATATGGTATTCCCAACCACAGTAGTTTTAGCTTAAGCCTTTATCCTCACTTGACGAGAGAACTCTAATAATGTTTCGACCCGGAATATTCCTACACAGATCATTACCACGTCAGGAACATTTCTACTCAATACAATACACTCTACTCTCTACCATACAGCGATTTTTGTCCACCGTTGCGGAATCCACTTTAAGAACCGTCTTATGAAATTATATTACAGTTGTCTCTAATTTCAATTTTATTGTTGGAAAACAGTGGAAAATATTCCAAATACATTTGACTATTTTTTAACGATCATTTTCAGTGGGTAAGTACTAGATTATAGATAGGAATACTCGAGGTAGGAATGAACCGGTAGGAATTGTCTCTGCAACGGCAAACTACAAATGCAAACACTTTTTGTTCGTAGCTATACACATCCATGTCTTTAGCTGCTTTCATTCCTCATTTCAAACTGGATTGTCAGAAAAAATTTAAAAACTCACTGCATTCTTATACAAAATAAATTCACAGCTAAACATGTATTTGTACACAAACATCGTAGGAAAGGTAACAAAGTGTCTAACTTGTCTACTAAATATCCCAATGTCACCGAGGAACTGCTTACATTATACACTTAAGATTACCATGCATATGTAATAGAGTTATATAAGTAGCATCTTGTGTATGTGTAGTAATTGTACCTATGTAGAAAGCACATTATGCAAATACACTAACATGCAGTTATTTATAGGAAAAACTTTTATATTAGCTTAACCCTTCCATACGCACATGGATTTACATATTTAGCATTTATGTATGCATGTGTGTACATGTTCACAATATAAAACTTGTTGGTAGAACGAGATAATAGTTCGCAAGAAGGATCACGTCACAATGCACAATCAGATAGCGGAACGGGCTTTGCACTACATAATAAATAACGGTGATGTACTACAAACGACCTAGTCATACAAGATCCAAACGTACAAAATATGCCATGTGAGTAATGATAATGGCATACGAAAAGAACAATAAACATGCTCTCCATCATATAAATATTCAATTCTTTGAGGGATAAAAATAGGATTTTCCAGAGATATTAAGTCATCAACTTGCATGCATTTTCTAAGCCAACCCCTGGGATGATATGTTAATGAGGATAACAAAATTCATGTTTATTTACTGGAGACGAAGATTTGATGAGCTAAGCAATGGTATTAACTAGTTTTATACAAAACGACCTATTTATGAAGGAAGATATGAAATATTTCTCAAATATTCACTGTGCCAATTTAAAATATGAATTCCATCTTAAGTGCAAAAAAGTTTAGAAGTGATTAGTGTTAATGGATAAGTACCCCAAGTAATTCATTTTGGACTGTGAGACATAAAGTCATGAGAGCAGGATTTGCTATAGAGAACGTGAAATGGCATAGGTAGGTATAGAGTGGATGTTTCTTGGTCTTGCACTTTGACTCGGCTGTAAGCTGTGAGGAAAAGAGACAAGACAATACGAGGTTTAGTTTAGCCAAGGATATTTGGACTTCCTATCTGCTGTGTATTACAATGGATTCTTTTGTGCCGTGACTCTGTGTGCAGCAGAGTCGACTGAAGTCATTCAGACTCTCCACTTGTACTTTTTCTCTTCTCATAACGTTCTTAGTTCTTACAACAGAATGATTTCCTTTGCCTACCCTTTCTCCAGACTTTCCATAAAGTCTGAACTAAAACGAAACAGCACTTTCTCTTTTCCCCAGCCGACTTGGTCCATTGGGCATTCTTGCAAAAGCTAAACTACATAGACTTCATAATATTATGTACACTCGGCACTGCTCTATAAAGAAGACTTCAAGTCTGTTGCATCCAACAAGACCAACTCTTTCTCGTTTAAACAATTTTACTATTGTACTACTACTTTTACACATGATAGTAGTGTAGACACATCCAACTACGTAAAGATTCCCTACTCACTTCAATATTGTGGTACTTACTCCAGAAAATAGACACATCCAGAAGTATATGGACTCAGTTATATGTATTATTTATAAATGTAATGGAAGGAACAGAATGGCAGTTGCATATAAATGATGAATACAATGCAATGTACCGTTTGTTCGATTTATTTTGCATCCGATTCTAAAGCGGTGACCATTTCTCTTCAAGGAGATCTTCTAAGTCTCCGTAATAAATAATAATATCTACATTTACAAACATATCCGACATTATTTTCCATATGGGTATTCCATAAACTAGCAAACTTTGTAAAATATCTCCCATACTATGTAAGTTGCAAAATATTTTGCGGAGAATCCTATTTTCTCTTTGACAGATTTTTTTTGCATGAATCGGGAAGTGAAATAAACGGAACATACTGTACTAGAGTGGAGAAATCGAGATATTGACAAAAGAGTCCTCCACATCCAGTAAGTTGCAGTAAGACAGAGTTAAGAGTGAAGGAAGTGCATCTTTTCATTGTTCTTGGATGTAGTGTATAGTTATAAAGGAGTATGTGGGTGAATAATATACATTTATGTATCTGTAGTAGTAGATAAAAGTAGATAAACATAGCTGCAGAGTAGAGGTCGATGGAAAGAAAACGTCTAGGAATAAAGATAAGCTGTTTGAATTTCCATTGAAGTAATAGGCGCAAATTGCTAAGAAGCATTTGTTGTGTATAGAGAGTCTTTGAAAGAAGGCATATAGTTTGTCTGGAGGAGAATGTAGTCTTGCGGCATCGTGAGACTAAATTAATACATAGAAAAGTGTATTTTGCAACTTATCGTAAGCCAAATGCGGTGGAAATGCTCGGATCTGAAGCTTTCTGCGGCAGTAAAGAGAGGAGCTGAGTAGTCCTTAGACAAGAATTCCAAACAGTAGTGGATTGCAGTATTTCTTGGGGAGACGACGTAGGTAGATGCATACTTTGAGAGCTGAGTTGGATTTCTTTGGCTTGACTTTCCCTCTCCTCCCGTAGAATAATATTACATATTTGGACAGAACTGGGTGAGTAAGTAAAGCCAGTCTAGTAAATAAGAAGGTGATGCTCGAGGAAACTACGGGTCTCAATCTACAGTGCAAATAAAACCCGCTCTATCCCTCTCTTTACCTTAGACTCCGGCTTAACTATGGCTTACGAGTATTAGCCCAGCGTCAAACTTAGTTTTCTTTCCTATAGACAACGAATATCTTATTCGTCTTCCGACTTTCTCTGCCTCACTCCGCCAAGGCAGCTTACTCACATCCAGTTCAAGTCCTTCTAGCCCGGCAACCAGCCTTCTCCATCCTCCTTCAAGAGTCAACACTTTTATGCAAAAACTCTCAAAGACATCACATCCGCATCGCCCTCGACATCGCATCACCATCAACCAACTCCGTCTCCCACTCTTTCCGAACGCGCCCTCCACTTTGCCTGTTCTACCGTAAGATAACCAGCAAAAAGATGGGAAAACTATACTCTCTCTCTTATTGCTTTTATCAGACAAGTCCAACCATCGCATCAGGACCAAAATACTCGTACATACAAATATTTTATATGCCTAAATATAACCCAACCTATGCAAACCCATAATTTCTGTATCAAACAATCATATCCCAAAACGAACTTATCTATCAGCATATAAACGATCTATCTATCAGTATAGATAGTAATTTATACTTCATTTCAATCAAGATTTATTTTATTGACTTCTTTCAATAGAACCCAAAGATGAGTTTCATTAATAAAATTATTATTACCCGAACAATCTAGATTTAACCTATTAGAATACTGACTGCATTTTAATTTAGATTTTCTCTATTTTGCCATAGCCTTCGTTGAATAGATACTTCCCCATCCTGAGAAAATACAATTGCATCATTTCAAAATCCGTATATTTCCGAAAAATCTTAAAATCTATCAGAATGTTAGGTTTTTTCTAGACCTCTTTCAATAAATAATCAAAGATGAGTTTCATTAATTCAAAAAATCTAAATCTACCAGAATACTAACTACATTTTAATTTAGTTCTTAAAAACCAAAATATAAGTTTCATTAATAAGTGTTATTATATAGTTCTACTGATGACTAATAAGAATGAGAATATAGTAAACACCTGACGTTTGTAGGTCTTAATAAAAGAAAATGAAAATCTGAGGGGATTCCGGAGAGTTGTGAGAGAATTGAGGGAGATAGTGTCTTGTACGAAGGTGAACATGAAAAGAACAACGGTATTTACGAAAATGACACCGAGGAATGGATGGAAGGAAGTAGGTAACGTGTAACTGCTAATGTGAAATAGGAGAGTAGGAAGAGAAGCAGCCGTTGTCTTTAAAATGAATTCTTTACACTAACTTTCACCATTTTCTCTTTGGCATGGGCACTTTCCCTTCCTTCAACATTTGATATATAGTTCAATGACTATATAGGGAGTATTGTGACGGGGGATGATTGTGGCTATAGGTAGAGGATCTCGTAAACGGAACTGCTGGCTCGGAATCGCTGTGGGGAAGGCAATAGAAGCTAATGCAACGCAATTTAATGGAATAGAAGGCAATGTAAAATAAAGAGTAATGTAACTGTAATGTGATACACCTTCCATTGAATCCACATTCGTTTTCTTTGTTGCTCTACCTGTCTGTCTGTGTGAATAAGTGTAATGTGTCAGTGGATTGGGAAGCCCCTTGGTTCTCCTCATCCCAAGTGCTGCTCCTCTTAATGGAAACTTAGAGCTATCACACCAATGATACAATGCTCAATGTGGTGGTGGGGTAGATACTAAGAACTAGAAACAATATACTACATGCCTTTCTATATTTAGATATACTTGTATACTTGTAGGAGTATAGCTAATCGAAATATAGACACATATAGAGACAGTTAGGTAATAGCATCTCATTCGACTGCATTCGGTTTTAATGTTGATGATGAGATGAGAAAGATGATTTTGATCGTGTTTCAAGTCTCATTCGGGAGTGTGAAGAACATAGCTAATCTTGGAAGACGCATAATCGAGAGAAAAGAGAAACAAGAGTTTTTTCTTTATTGTCTGTATAGTGGGATCTGACTGAGTTTATTAGTTCAATGCTATAGTAGATGATGATAGTTAAGAGCTCCCCTTTTATTTGACCAGCTCGTCGTTTCATTGCATTTGCTACAATCTCGATTTAGAATTCACTTTCATTTCATTTCAATTTCGTCTCATTTCATTTCCTCCCTTTCCCTAGTTTTTTAAAACTTAGTGAGCAAGAGAGGAGCGAAGTAACTAAAGTGAGAGAGCCAAGTGGAGTCGAGGAGCCTTTTAAAGAGAAACGATTTGAAGATCGGATAGAATGTGATGAGATGCGATTCGTTCCTCTTCAGCTCCCAACTCGTTACAAAGAGGTGTTTTAATAATTCAGATGTTGGTTTAGTTTTACCCAACAGCAATGCACTGCATCTTCTTCAACAAAGAATCAGTCCAACTCAACAACCAAAAGAACTCAAAAGATATAACTGCTCCTATAAATATATTCCCTCCCTCTACCTTATACTAAAGGAAAATCTTACCATTCTCCTAACTTTATTACTATAGCAGACTTAATACTATAGAGACTACCATAAGATACTGTATCTCCCATACAAAGACTCCAACACTTTATTTTTACAATAACAGACTCAAAATGGGGGACGGTTCACATACCCCGCCAGAATCTACCTCTGACAGCAGATTGTGTAATAGACCAACCCAGATGATCTACTTTTACAAGCTAAATTCACATTCAACAATGTCAATTGATTTAACTTATTCTTCGCTTTATTGTAGTACGTAGCCTACAAGTTTACAACCTGAAAATAGATACACTGACTATGAGAAATATAATTTCAAATAAACTAAAAAGTTTAATGCAATCAAATAATCTGATGACATTCAGTAGGAAAATATTTTTAGTAATTTTAAGCACATTGATGAATAGGAGTCCAACTGATTTCAACTACACTCATTGTATAGCATACATTTCCATTGATTACATCTCTCAATCAAAAAGTGCAGTTGAGTTTGAGATAGCTGTGATGATCTTGTGTTAGGAAACAGAACAATGTTACATGATGCATGGTGTTTTTCCAGAATAACCACAGAATATGAATGTCTGCTGTATCTAAGGATTTCTCAAAAGTTGGCAGTTATTTGCTGTGCGATAAAGAGAAAGTTGCCTTTTGATTTCATGACATGTGCACAGTCCTTAAGAATCTGAGCAAATCCGAAAGGCTGGATTTGTATTGAGTGGAAGGAATGTTTGTAACATGAGGGCTGGGATGAGAACGACCATAAGGACTGCTCAAGTAGCAAGTTTTTTTTCTCCTGCTATAGAAGAGTTCTTTTGTAGAGTTTACGACACGAAATGCAAGTTGATGAAGTTATTGCTAAGCAAGTGAGGAGATACTGAAGAGAGTGCAAGAAAGAGCTTGACGGAAGCAGGAACTATTGCATTGCATATATAGAACATATGACGTGTAGTGGATAGCATACCTCTAGTAATTTGATATTGAAAAATGAAAAGCATTTCAAATATTGCAGATCCCATTTAACAGAACCCTTTATCAATGCTAACATGCCCCAGTTGGAGCATTGCAAATGTAATTCTAACCAGTGCAATTAAAGCAGCAATGTGCGAGGCTGTACCGAGGAAATCTCCATAATCTATTTATAACTTAATTTTAACTGATCTTGTACTATATTATGATATAGTGTCTATTATTGTATCATCGAGTGGGCAAAAAATTGATGAGAACTTCAGTTTTTAGTTAGTTTATCATTAGTTTTAGACAAAGTCTGCTTTGCATTGGTTTTGTTTTCTTTGTGCTGATTATGTTACCCTTACCACTTACTCGGAAAGCTATTTCGGCTAATTGTTATTCTTTTCCTGGTGGTCTTAAAAATATCTTGGAACTAGAGACCACCTAGATATTCTATTTTTTCGCAAGAGACCAAAATTATTATACTTGTGCTTGTAGTTAGTAGTGAATCTTTGGTAAAGAAAAGTAATAACTTTAGAATACTTTCCTATCAAAACATAAATGGAATTTAAAGGTGTGGAATAAAATTATCTGGAATAAATACATATAAATAAAATCTGGAATAAAACTATTATTTTGGTTATTTATGATAGCATGATAAGGAAAACATTTTAGAAAAAGTGTGAAGTATTTTCTGAGTTTTCTAAGATTTAAATGACATCTATAAGTAGAATGAATATCGAGAGATTTGTAACAGAAAGTGCTGTGAGGTAGAGTTAAGATAACTCTAAAAGAAAACAAAGTTTGAGAATATTATCGATGAAAAGTTGTCACCCATTAAAGGTCACCAGCAATAAAAACAGAAAAGGGTCGAGAGGAACACATGTCATTATGTTATGGATGCGTGTATACGAGTTATACAGATAGTAATGGTGAGACTTTGGAAAGACAACAGTGGAATTGACAGACATGGCTAAGCTGTTAGCAGTTTTGAGATAACTTTGTTTATCTCTTGTTTTACACGAACACACACGATTCTTTGTTAATCCATTTGAAAGTCAATTTCCATTACTGATACTATTCCCCTTCCCTTCCTCAAGTTTTCCAGATTCCCTTGAAACTTTCAATGCACGAAACCAAATGCACACTCTTCTATAGAAACTCACAAACTCTTTATAATATATCTATCAACGTACTTACAAAACGAGGTCATTTCACAAATACGGTGCTGGTAATCATCCCCTTTTTCTCTTGTTTCACAATCACTTTTGTTGTAAACTACGTAGAAATAATAATCATTAACTTCCGCTTTTGACCCCACTGCACTGATATCTCCTCAGAGTATTTGTAGACCTTGGCTACTTTGGGGATCATCTATTTCTATTTTGACCTTTCTTCTTTTAACTTATCATAATTCAACTAACACTATCTGTGTACGATGATAATAATATTTAAATTTTCATTGAATTAAATTTCCTCACTATGCGATGTGTATTATACTTGCATGGAAATTGGGTCAAGTGCAGCCTTGGGTAATTTTATGTAATTACGATTAAGAATTTCTTAACCTATTTCCATCATGCTCTTAATTGTTGTTCTAACGAATACTACCGATTACAGATGGATACATTCAGCGTGTATTATAATGGAAAACCAAGCAAATGGACATTGAAAATCATATCTACAAAACTGTATAAAATCAATATTTCGTATTGAATAAAATCTATACACAAACGTTGAAACGTTTGTAAACGTTCCTTAATTTAATGTGCACATAAATATATACTTCCTATACATTAGTACAATGAAAGTCTATTTTTATTGTTTACCACATGATTCTTTCAGTGCTTTCTATGCTCGTTGTGATTCTGCATGCATAGTACAGAATGAGGTAGAATAGTGACGTGTGACCAAATAGAGCAAGACCAACATTAAGTCTTTTCAAGTCGTAAATAAATTAAGTATCGTAACAGAGAAGAGCAATAACTCTTTAATGATAAGTACCAGTGAGGATGATTGAGATGATTACTCTGTTAGATCATCCAAATCATAATAAACAAAGGCTGAGTAGTATCACAAAGTGGATTAAAGAAGTCATAACATGACTCTATTTGAAGATTCTGTGAGCAGGGCATTAGTGTATTCCGTTTTTATATTTTTCTGTCAATGTTTTTATGCTTCATGTCTATTTAGAATAGTCACAATTATAATCATAGGTAAACAGCAAGGAAAAATCTCCAACTTGCGTCATACTGATTAAAAGATAGTTGGGTATACTATCACTACATTTGTCATGTATAGCACATCAAACAGAGCATTATCAATTAACGGCTATCAAATTCCTACTTGGGATTATCCCTAATTAGTGTTATGTAATAAATATTCTGGTTTAGACTTGTTTACCATTGATATTCATTGGTTTATAAATAATTTCGCATGCCTGTGCCTGTAAGTAGCAGGAATGAAAGAATCCAGCATTTGCATGAAGATAAATCTATAGAATGCAAGAGTCCCATGCAGTCCCCTTTCCCGGAGAACACATTTTGTTGGAGAAGTATGAGGATATCCGAGATAAATCTTTATTTATTTATACTTTATAGTGTCTTTGGTGTGCGTGTGCGTTTTGGTGACTGTCGCGCCGTGTCAGTTGCAAGACTTCCTCGTTTGTTCGCGTCATTAAAAGAAGAGATTTTTTGCAAGTTTTTCTATGTAAGCTTATAATGTAGAAAGATATAAGTGCTAATGTAACTCAAGAAGATGGAGAGTTTTTTCATTTCACTTCACTAAATTCGGTTCGGTTTCTCCTTCAGAGTAGATCGACACGTTTCATTTGGCCTTCTCTCTTCTTCCAAACGGAGAATTACTACTTAGAAATATGTACTAAGGTATATAGAGTGGGATCGTTTTATGTGGCTACTAGTCTTTATATCTGTAGTAGGTAATGTACTTAGTGACTGTGCACATCACACCACACACGGCACACTTTCTGTAGCTACATTTATGTGACTTTCTTTAGGTCCGTCGGTTGTAGTGCCGGAGTGTTAGTTTGTGTACATGCAAGCAAGCAACCAGTTTTGTTCTAGAGAGGGAAGGAAAAGGCTTCTTTTTCCTCTTTGTGACAATGGCTCAATTTGGCACGCATCTATCTACACACTTTACACTTATCTGAACCTAAATGGTTTGTCTGCTAACAGCTCCCTTCACAAAACTCCATCCAGTAAAGTATGCTCGTCTCTCAGAGAAAAATGGCACACAGTTACATGAAATTTTCTCTATCTCTTGCCAATCTGTGTGTGGGCTTTGTCAACTCAAGTCATCTTCATCTCCGGAGGCGGACTCCACTTTCATTGGTTTAGGATGAGATTGGAACTAACTGGCACGTTATGGCAGGGCCTATATACTTATGACTCTACTTTGTGTGACCTACTACAAACATAGTGTGAAATGATGTTGCACATATTCGTATAGCAAAGAATAGGAAGAGCTCGGAAGGCAAAGAGACACGAACCGACAAAGTGAACGGAACTTATTGTTAGCTACTTTAGAGATTTTAACTCGCTCTTTGATTTCTATCTGAGATTGGCCCTTTTCTCCCACTCAGATTGCACTTGTGGTTTCCAAACCATGAATAACTTTAGCGTGAAGGATTTTATACCAGACACAAACTTTTAACGGATTTTCTTTTTTAAACTAATCCTCTCAAGAAGATATACATCTCTATTTAGCAACTCGGCTAATACCAACTCTAGTTACTAATTCCCTCATCCCTTATTCTCTCAGGATATTACTCTGTACACTTTTACAGTAATAATAATGTGCTTTGGGATAATAATGAGATTTATAGCAAGTATTTGTATGCATAACTCGTATTTCACTAGATAGAAGAGCTTCTATAGCTCCTTGTTAAATAAGTGCTGCTACTCTGTATTGCTCCACTCTCTGTCTAAATGCACTTTAGATGATATCCAGTTCCGCCAGTAAGTATATAACCATTGCTAAATTAGCTAATCAAAACAGTGAAATGGGAAGTCTGTGGAAATTAACACTAGAAAGTGATTCATCATATAAATATGACAGACATTAAATTGAAGATGTTTTATTTTTACGATTATTACCTCCAAGTACCCATTTTGAGCGCAAATAGAGAAAAATTCGTCGAAAAAGGAGCATTCGGTATAGAAGAGTTGATAGTTTCATTCGGTTCTCTCTCTGGTGTGTTGGTAGTATTTTATCTGAGCGTTCTACTCCAGTTGGAGGTATAATATAATGTGGGCCGTAGCCTTAAAGCCTATTTAGCAAGTGTTGCCTATTTCTTGTCCCATAAGTACAGATACGTCGGGAGTGTACGCAAGGAAATGACATAATATGTAGTGTAATATGACATGATAGTGTAAGGCAAATGCAAGTTAGCGTACTATCTGTTTGATCGTGTCATACAGGAAACATAACAGAGCTACATTTGGTTTGTGCTCCCTCACACTCCTCAGTGCAGCATACACTACCGTAACATACACTTACCATCAGCAGTAAAATAAAGCAGAGGAAAAAGTTATTTTAAGTCTTAAAAGTCCCATAAAGCGAGAGAAAAGTGCAGTTTTCATGCAAATTCCCTCTCAGCGGGGATCAATTATTTCGACACAGACTACGGCCTATCTCCTATATCCTTTTGCCATAAATATAGACATTTGGTAGATACCTATATAAGGGGCATACGCAATCCCAAGCAGCAGTTAGAGTATAACAAGTTAATGCACTGTACTGTTATTCTATCTCTTATTATTATTACTATCCGAAGAACATAGAAAGTACTGCATCGCACCGTATTCACTCCCATCACTGCCTCGAGTGACTAAATTCATTCCTCGCATCTTACTATACTATTTCCTCGTAACCTAATACAACTACTTACTATACCATTATGCCCGAGCCTAAGTCGGCCAAACCAGAGAAAAACCAAAGTGTTTCTATCGTTATTATTCAAACTCTGAGTTCCGTCCGTACAACTCCGGTTCACTACGTGCATTCATTCTCTGTAGATACATACTTCCCTTTTATTCTTTTAATGTCTCCTAGCACGAGTCACACAGTCAGGTTCAACCGTTCAACTCAGCAGTCCTTTCCTTGTCAGCAGCATCAGCATTGCGAAAAATTGTCCGAACCGACGACTTGTAGTAGCGAGATGGGAGGAACTCCCAAACTCTCTTCTCTCTCGACAACAGTCAAGAGTTGAAACATAAAAAACCCAAAGTGCTATGCTATAAGCGACAGAAACACCCTGCAAACACCACTCCTCTGTATAGACACTGTAATATAGACACTACTATCGCCCTATACACATTGCATACCTATATAGCATTAGTAGTTAACAGTAGTGAGCTGAACCACCCTGCAGGCTACTACATTAGATTACATTGCTTTACATCGCAATGTATTGTATTGCTGCATTAGATTATATTAAGCGTTCATTGGGAACGTCCTTTCCTCCTCTGGTCTAGTATACCAAGTTCAACTAGCCAGAATATCGACAACCAAACCAAGAACACCATTCCAGGCTCCATTTGCTCTCTATCTACTAATGCTTACATACACTCATCGTCAGTAGTCATTACCACATTCATGTCGAATTTAGAATAGACATCTACATTGACAACGACATCCCGATAGACTTTAGAATTCCGGTTACAACCCTATACGACAAAATGCGGAGACCACACAAAATTACGTACACACAACACGCTACACATACTCGGATACTAAAACAGAGATATTCCGATAGTTGCACCTAAATCGACACATATCTCTAAGTACTCCCTAGGAAAGTAAACTCTAAGAAAAGTCTTTAATTTAGAACATACAGAAATGGAGAATAGTCAAATGCGTACACAGAGAATATATATCCTACCTATCAAGAATGAGATATATCCCCAGAATGGGCAATTGTCCAACAACCATTGTTAAGTGCCGAAATTTTATTTTATCTTTGGACTAACTTGAGTTACTTGCTGTTGAGGCTAGAGAGGACAACTTCTAGTTTGTCTCCTACGTTTGGAGGACTAGGTATTTACTGGTAAACAGATATATCACTACACAGTTTACAAAGTCCTGTATCTGTAGACCATACATAAATAAGTATAATGTAGCGATAGACAAAGACAAAAAATATCCCAAAAAACACAGATCTTTAAATCAAATCAACTAAAAGCCAAAGTACACTATCTATAGTACTTACATACCTAGGATACATAGCCGACGCATAGAAAGCATGTCTCCCACACAAACAGTCGTAAGACTCGTCTGGTACTCGCATAGTACGACATCAGTAAAGATAGCGTAATGCTGTCCTTGTGTTGCATCGTAATGTGCTTAGGTACCTACTTGGTAATGTAATGTAATGCAATACGATTGTGGAAATGCGTGAGAATGTGTGTAAGGTATGTCTAGCCCAGATAGAAACGAAGAGACACAATTCTTTCCTCGAAAAAAGAGCAAAGGAAGTGAAATAGGCAAGTAAAGTCTACTAAAACAAAATAAAGAAGTGGGCCTGTGAGTTCTGCTCTCCTACTAATCCTTCCCTTTAGCTCTCTCCGCTTTCCTACGTTATCTCCCTCTTCATAGCCTGTAGTTCAGTTTTAGTTAGTTCTGTTGGCTTGGCATGCCATTGGCCTGGGATGAGTTGACTTGGCTTTGACTTTGGCAACCGAAAGACATCATAAAGTTCAATTCCCTGTCCACAACCAGAAATAATAATACATTATTTCTCCTTCATGTATGTCTGTAGTCGGAGATACCAGTTTACACTCAACTCTCTGTGCGCACAATAATATATCTCTCATGTCGGTGACTCAGTAGTTAACTGCCTACCTATCCACAATATACCAATACCCATACCAATATTTAACTGCCTACCTATACACAATACCTTATATTTCTATAAGTCTTGTCCTAAGCTATAAAATACTCAAAATGTAACTAGAAACTACTATGAACCTAAAAACAAAAACTAGGACAGAAAATACATTTATATAGATTTTAATTGGAAGATTTCTGCATTAGTTTATATAGAAATAGTATAATATTTGTCATCATTATCAAGTATTTTTATTTTGTGTACTCGTTAAAATGTCCTATGTTTAGATCTTATTTGCTAGTGCCTGAAATGGAATATTTTTTATGTAGTTTTGTTTATTTTTTCAAGTGTACAGTGTATGTTTAGGCATATATAGTGTGATAGAGCGAATCTGGAGTTTGTGTAAGACATCCCATCGCGTGGAATGGAATGAGTGAATGCTACCTCCGATAAAGAATGATGTTGTCAATGGCTTCCTCTCCTCTTTCTAAGATACGATGACATTTTTCTTCTTGGCTAGTTTTAGTAGATCAGAAAATTTTATTTAATGCGAGAGCGAAAGTCGCTTTGACTGATACACATTTTTCTCGCTCTATTTGTTTCGCCTTGGAGTTGGAGTGAATGACAAAAACATGCGTCATGCTTTCTGCTGTTTTATTCCTACTTACTTACTCGAGTTTCTTTACTATCATAAACTACTATTGTACATATATAGGAAGAGCTTGGTATACAAAGGTAGCTATGGGATTCTTTTGGAAGGAGACGACACAATCTTGGTCTAGACATTTATTTATCTTCCCCATTCGAATATTCATAGGACAATACAAAATTTTGAATGTGTCTGCAATCTTTGGGAAAAGTCTTAGTAAACATAAGTCAAGCAGCATATAAATAAAATGCAGAAGGAAAGTTACATTTCGTCTTGAATTAATCTGAATTACGTATAGCCAATCGTTAGTATACTTTCCTATTGTATATATAATCATATGCAGTCGCAGCGTCATCACATCGAAGAAGTAGCAAACGTATTAGATAAAATTACAATAAATTATTTTACTCTAATAAACACTAATAAGATACAGATAAATATGGATGCATAATAGTGTATAGGGAATGTAAATAACAGCATCTAAGAGGAACGAAGCCAAAAACCCGGTGCCGTGGGCAGTAGAGGGCTGCATGTGTGATATAAAGTAAAACAGAGGAGGGTATTGTCCATAAGTTGAAGGAAAAGCAATTCCTGGAGGCAGAGTAGACAAAATTGGATGACAGAATAAAAGAGACAAGAGAGTTGGAGGAAAGAAAGGAAATTACGATGCAGGTCCTATAGGTGGAATGCCTGGGGGAATCTGGTGAGAAATGATTTATTTCTCCAAAGATACCTTTATCATTTGACATGTGGTATATGCTCCTCCGATAGGATAAAACACAATAGAAGAGAAAAAACACTCTGAGTCACTGCGATATCATATCTGCGATACAATGCAATAAAAAAATCTTTCTCCTCCTGTTACTTCACTATCAACTCAATTTAACTCAACTAACAATAAGTTAGACGACTGACTTGGCTGGGCATTGTGCTCCACACTGTCCTCTCTGTTCTACCTAAGTCCTTATGACTCGAACATTGCATTACTAGGACATAAATTCCAACACAAGTTCATCCTACAGACAGATGACATTATATTCACAACAGTCGCACACAAAGAAAAGAAATCCACTGCAGTACAATAAATGCCCGGAGGAATAGCAACAAGGTGAGTGCAGAGGAGGACAAGAAGATGTTGCTATTAACCAGTAAATCCGCAGCTAAATCCCAAATCAAAGGCAGCGGACCAAACCAAGTCAACATCCTTTAGCTACTTTCCTTATTTACTGACTGCACTCGGTGCCATGCGATCTCATGCATCTATGTAAGGCCAAGCACAAAGGACTCTGTCACTCTCACAGAATAGACTAATCAGACAATTTTATATCAGACGATAAGCCGGCATTTCATTGTCATTTATTTATTCCGCTCTCCCTTTCCCATCATTCTATCTCCACCATTATGCATTATGAAGTGTGAATGAATCAGTTG
Source organism: Tomocerus maximus (assembly GCA_019776445.1). NCBI lineage: Eukaryota > Metazoa > Arthropoda > Collembola > Entomobryomorpha > Tomoceridae > Tomocerus > Tomocerus maximus. The sequence continues at coordinate 23,243 of JABASH010000080.1, forward strand.
AGGCGAATAGAACCTAAATTATGATTAATGAATTAGGGGGAGGATCTCCGGGCCCCTTCTCTCATAATGCAGTTCACTCCGTATTCACGACGGCCCCATCTCTTCGAAATTTAAAATGCAATGAGCAAGCCCAATTTACGCATCTTCCTATACACACACAACATTACAGATGTACCCTGCCATATCATGTCATTTATGCATGTTTAGTTTTAACGAGAACTTCTCTGTCTAATGTTATTCCATTTTCTATTTGTGTGTGTGTGTGTTCTCACATGGCCCTGTCATTGCTCTCAGTGCCTAATGGATGAGACCTGTCTCGATCTGTCCCACTCTAAATCCCTATGTTGGTACAACATGTGTTGTTACAATTTGTTTCTTGTAAATTATATCTCTCAATTCACCAAACCAGACATTCTCTATTCTAAATTAGCGTCAATCCAAAAATATCTTTTATTATAATATAAACCAATTTCTCAATGTAGGTTCGCTTGTGTCTGGTTTTCCAACTTGTCCTATTAGTACGTAATTACGTCATTTTGTCAAACTTCGTTAGTATACTGCTCAAGGTCAAGTGCCACTAAAACATTGATTTGGATTTGGGCTATCGATGTACGGATGTGAATTCGTTGCTGCTTATTTACTGTGGCTGTATGAAGATTATTTTATCAATTGTTTTGAATAATCATGAAATCGCAATTAAGATATAAATTAGGATGTTGGACAGGATTTTGTTTGCTATAATGGGGATCATTCTGCAACTTAGTGGGATTGGGATAGCTCTTCTAAGTTTAGCTACGAATTTCGGCAATGAATTTTTTATGTATACATTGTCTAAATGTAGAAACTCCCGTCTCGCCAATTTTTTTGTCATAAAATGGGAGTAACTCATTTTGCTACTTCATCCATCGGAGGCTACGATTCTTCAGTTGAAAGGATTAAGTGTGCAGTAAAATTTTGCGGCGAAGCAAACAGTTTAAACCTTTAACTAAGTACTACAAGTACCTACAGGAAATACACATATTTTACTAACACTGCAACAAAGAGGGCTTATAGACCACAAAATTGCATGGATTCTTATTGAATTTAATTCTGCTGGAATTAGAATTTAATTTGTTATTGTTCCAAGAAGAAAATTGACCTGTCAGATCTACATAATTGTAGGACATTCCCCATCGGCCCACTTTATAGTAAAACGTAAGACTGAGTACAATAAACTTATAATAATATTTGTTTTCTTTTGTCGTTTCAATTTTAATGAATGCAAGTAGCAGGCTCTGAATTCATGAGCGTAGATTGTCGTTGGAGTAGTAAAAGTATTCTAGGCATGTACACAATGCAAATCCCAATCACAAGTTAGATTACTGGTTGTGTCAACTGATTGCAAGTTTATCCCGAGTTGAGTCCCCTATTCGTTCTACTTGTTATTTTTGGCAGGAAGTGTCTTCTCTCAATTACACAATAAAACACACTCTACTGCAATGAACTGCAAGGCCAAGTCATGCCGAGGTCTATTAACCTCCCACTTACTCAATTATAATATTACTAAACTAACGTATAGAGAGTCTGCACTGAAATCAGTGAAACAGAAGAAGAGGATGAGTTACACGGTAGACTAGATATTTGCAGAGTCAGTGAGTGTGAATATAGATCCGAGCGTGTAGATCCAGGCAGAGAAGGTGTGTAGTGGGGAATTCCTTGGCAATGTAGATGTATAATATTTCCAGCGAGTGAAAGTGACACAACAGTAATAGTAATATAGCATTCATCTGCTAATTATTTTTGTAATCCATTCACGTCTCCCTTTTGTTTGTGTTTGCTTGAAAGACTGCACTGTGTGCCAAGTTGCGAGTCTTTCCAACTCACTCAGATGTAAAAGGAAACTCATATCTCTCTATATCTCCCCATCTTTATGTCTATCCAGACGCATTCGTTCCATTAGATTGCTAAAATGTGGACAAAGTCGACAATAGGGACTTTTTTATTTCACCTTCCTTCCAAATCTCTCCATCTGTCTATACATTATCAACGGTGCTTTATGTTATCAGTACATTTACCAGCGCGTCAGGGAATCCTGCCTTTCATTTGTTTAGGCTCTGCCTTGCATTTCTTTCGGTTTACTAGAAACTGACAACAAGTATAGAAACGTCAGCTGAATTTGTATTAAAGATTTGCAGTACATTCGAGGAAAAGAGCAACTCCGTCGTGTCTGTGTGGATAAATCTCTTATAAACCTTTTCTATAGTGGATTTTCTCCCTCCACCCAATAACTACATAAATACATCAGGAAAGACGTATAGACAACTTTATATCTTAGTAAACATGCCCTTCGCTCCGGTAAATATGGCAGTCTATATTGGAGGAAGAGACTGCTGCAGACATAATAGGTGGGCTCCTTCAAATATTGCAAGACAAGTCACTGAAATTCTTCTCAGCTTGAATTGAATCAGTTCTTATATCTTAGCTCTTGGCTACGCTTACTCCTTAACTTATTTCTGCAGTCAATCCAAGATCTACAGTTGTCTACCCGTCAGACCGTCAGTTTTGATTTTCCGATCCCAGCTGGTTTCAACCACGCTTCTTAGGAACTACCTACCTTGCTCCCTCAAACTCTGATATTAACTACACTCTTCACAGTTCCGGATCTACTTTCATTGCTATCTTAACCTCTGTATCTCTATCCTCTGACTTCAGTCATCTCCAACCGGTTAAACCTTATACTAAGGCAGTAATTCCTTTTATCTTGGCCTTTTGCATTAACTATTAGCCAAGTTCCATTCAGGTACATATATTGTTCCCTCCGATAGTCCAGACATTCTATAATAATTAGTTAACAGTTTATATCTCAGAAGTTGGGATCTAACTGTCAAATGTGCATCCACCAAAATAATACTAATTATTTACCTATTGAAGGAGTTACACCAATCTGAATACTTAATTGCAATTACACTAAATTATTATTTAACAACAAAATCCATCAGGTCATTACAACTTGTCAAATTTTCTAGATTGTATGGTGTTTCGAGAAGTATATTTGGTATTATGGATAGCAATTGTAATGTTGTGATAAAGATGTAGCTGAGTAAACGGAAATCAAAGAAGTGGGAGAGATAAAAGAGTTGATAGGAAAGCTAAGCGATTTAATTGGACTTTTGTGGGCTGACCTATAAAGGAGAATGAATGAAAGGAACTCATTGCCAGTTAGGTGATTCACTCAGCATGGGCAGCAGTAACATATTGCATGCTTTCAGCTGACTTTCGACAAAAACCGAGTCCATATCATCAATCCCACCACGAGTACACAACAACACCACAAAGACAACATGATAGGCCGGTTGGAAGAGTCAAGTGGAAACAAATAATCGCAGAAATATATAGGTTAGCTAGTTTGTATCATTATAGAGATATTCCTCGAGCACCACAATGCCATACTTTGTTCAACCAACTCATATTTGTTTGCTATTACTGAGTCTCACATGGAAGCTGAGTATTAGCGAGTGTGGAAGACTGAATGGCCAACGAGTGCGCCTCAGCCCCACAGTATAGAGAAGTTGAAGAGGAAATTGATTCTCCAGAGACAGTACACAAAGTACCTATCTCTATTATATATGTATAAAGTGTACTTATCAGCTATGTTCAAGCTCCGCACTCCACTCCAGCCAGCCAGCCAACACTGCTCAGCAGTGCTCAGCCACTCTCTCCAGAAAATATATTATTTTAGCTCAATTGCAAAGGGAGGAGCAGAGGAAGGATGTTCTATTTTGATCTATCTTCCGTTGTGATATTGCAACTATCTATCCATCTCTCTTTGTGTACGCTTACTTAACGTACACATAATATTCGGAGTCTCCTGCCTAATTCCCTCCACTCTTGTATCCTAGTACTACTACACTATTCCTACCACTATTCCACCCAGCTCTCATAATAACTCCCATCACTTTCCCTAAAATGAATTCTTTACCACTACACGTCTGTCGGAGCAGCACATGAAATACTTACAATAAAATGGAAAGATACAAAATTTCTGTGGCAGTTAGATGGAATTACTAGCTTCAGAGATGTAAGAGGATGGCTACTTGGTTTGATTTGACGTATAAAGCACTCCTGCCCTTGCTCATTTAATACAACTCTATAAAACACTAAATATAGCTTACAGATTCCCTCAAACTTTCCCTATAGTAATGGAGAAAGTTAACTTTCCCCCGAATTTCCTGGACTGCTGCTGTGCTATTCCTTTTTCTGTTGCAGGATCACATTCACTCAGCACACTCTCTATTTAAACATTTGAATATACAATACTCACTTCAAAGGTTACTAACACTATTAGCCTTATCCATTCAAAAGTAACTATATGCACATCTCATAAGAGAGAAAGAGTATCTATTTGGGTGATCACAAGTCTCCTCTCGTCCATCCTTCATCCTATTCTTAAATATTCACAATTCCTACTCTTACAATGGACACTAAATTCTAAACAGAGAAACCTGGTTCCTATACAATTAATATATCTCCGACATAGTATCATTTAGATATCCCAGGAATAATAGAACATCGCAGATATGTAATAGTAATGTAAGAATAGGATCTTGCGTCAGTATATTGTACGTGTATTATGTAGGTACACGTGATTACTGCTGAGTGTATCTTGAGTTTCCCGTAGGATTCACTCAGCGTAATAATAGGCAATCTAGGATGATAGTAGGACGTGGGAAGGAAAAGGGCATGGCTGGATGTAATGCAAGTTCACTTGGAAAGTTGGCCAATAGTTTCTCTCGTCGTTCCATGTAATGTCTGTGAAGTAGTTGCGAGTAAAAAGGAGCAGTCTGGGTGTAGATCGTCTTGGAGCCATCACTTGAGTTCTCATAGTGCCCTTAGATTTGAACTCATTGGCACGAAGAAACGTAGGAGCCACTTGTTCATATCATTACGGGAAATACTTTGACTTGTATTGTCTCAGTTCCCTGTGGCTACCCGGTGTAGTCATACTAGTGATAGTAGCACAATGGCACTTTTCCCTCGACAAACTACTCCATAATAAGTAGTTTGCTTTACGTACTAGGTCGTTCGGTTCTCTTGCTCAAGATGTAAAATGGGGCCACATGGCTTAGTCACTTACTCAGTCTAACTTGCATACATTACTCGCTATCTGTTGGAAGATGAGAATTGCATTGTACATGACTGGAGGAGGTACTTTATAGGATTGCCAGGAGGATGAAGTGACTGTTACCTGTTATGTAGAGCAGGAGGAGAGGGATGGGCCGAGGCAAAAGGCACAAGTCTCATGTTCATCGTAAAACTAAAGCCAAATTAAAAAGCCCTAGTCATCCATCCTCCTCGTCTTTCTACGCCACGACTCTTCTCTCTGTCGAGTGTCGACTCCCAGGCCGACTTCCAATTCTATCCTCTATAAGTGTACCACTTTATGTATTACTTACTGCCATTTCATTACACCTACAGCCGAGCCTACCTACTCTACCTGGGCAAACCACTCCATATAAATACAACACTTACATCAACTATCCACTTTTCACTTCCTTCTTTAAACATTCCCGGAGCAGTAAATAGTTATCTCATCTCGGCAAAAGTATACGGACAATAGATTAGTGACACTGCGCTACTGTATGAAGTAGTTCCTATATATCTCCATTTCCAATCTGATCCAACTCAGTCTTATATAGTGTGCACTGGAGTACCTTTTGAAATTTTATCTAATGTTCTCTTGTGGAATGTAATATTATGGCCATTAATGTAGGATTACATCCAAAACTGTGCATCGAAAAAATTGTCAGGTTTCACATCAGGTACGTAAGTCTATTCATTTACTAAGAATCGTGAATAGAAAACACTAACTATGGTTTGTTGCATCTCGGGGAAGAATCCTGCGTCTGTTGTACCGCATCCCAACGGATATTACCACAAAGAAATGTATCAGACAGCCATTTCCTATAGGGAAAATGTGGAAACTGATATGTTTTGTTACATTTTAGACTGTTAGCTACTGACAATCTTTTTATATTCTCTTTATACCCTGAAAGTAACGAATGCTGGAATTTTAAAAACTTTAAATTACATTACATGAAAGAGAACAGAGGAAAAGGAGCATAAAGTGTATCTGCTTCTATATTAAGAGTTCATATATGATTCTTTCTGGCTCGTATGTATGTAAATACCAAAACCCGTACTTAGATAATATAAATAAGTATCGATTCGAATGCAGTCTGCACTATGCACCAAGGTAGATAATACAAAAAGAATACCTTATCTCATCAAAATATTCCTCACCCGTTTTATCCGGAGTCTCTATGATATTCTGAGATATATTGTGTGCACGTTAACATACTAATATTACATCCATACTAGGAGCGTATACGAATTTTTGATGAGATAGAGACTATCTAAATGAAAGTATGCTGTAAGTATGCATGAGTATAGGATTTATAAGGAAAGCTAAATGTGTAAAGCTAATGCATGATAGTTTGGGAAGGCTGTCTTAAGATCTCTCCATCCATCTCACATCTTTCATCTTCCTTTTGCAATAAATAAAAGTGTTTTAAGCTCAAGAGTCTCATCTCCCCAAAGAAATACTGAAGAACATTTCTTTGAAATGAAAAATATCGGGCCGAGGAAAATGTGCTGCGAGATGGATCCGGGGATAGTAAGTAGTGGATTGAAATTGAGCATATGACATTAATTTCAACGTTGGTACCCACTACACGAACACGATGTAAAACATCCGATAGTACAAATAATGCGTCTGTCTGTACTTTCAGCAAATTGCTTTAGCATAAGTCCAATCATCATACTTGATACAGCCAACATACACAAACACGCTCGCCCACAATACCGACTTTCTGTTCCTATTTTTATTCGTCTGCTTTCAACAGAATAATATGAGAAAACTTTCAGAAAACATCGACATCTTTCTGTAAATTAAACTATAATAATATTTTACTCAATCTTTGCACTAATAGGTCTGTGAGTATCCTCCATAGTCCGACAGAAAATTCAAATGTAAATTATATTTGTATTGTTTACACGTGAAATTATTGATCAAGTTTTTGTTGTTATATAAATTATAAAATTATTATCCTGTCCAAATGTAGTACAGAATTGCTTTTGAGGTTTGAGGTAGTAAGCTCCCACCTGACGATTGTAGCAAGATGTGATGAATCCAGACTCAACAACTAGGCAATTGAGTGATTGATTCAGATTTATTTCGGTGGCAAACAATAGGCCATCCGTTACACGAATATTACACATAATCACTTAGCTGAATGAAATGCGCTGTAACTTTCTGTTGCATCAAGTAAAATAGCAAAAAACACAACTTCAAAAACCAATTAAATAATCCATTAAGTAATTATATTACAAGCTTGGTAAGATTAAATCAAAAAGTCACACACAGTGCAAAGGTCAGTAAACCCTGGATGTAGATTATTTGAGTTAGAATTATGCCATGAATCCGTATCGCTATAAATTACAATCTTTTTCACCAAATGTAACCTAGTACATTACATGGATGATATGTTTCATGAGTAGATTACATACAAAGCGGGGACAAGTCAAGTATGGTAGAATATCCAAATATTTACATAGTACTGTAATTCAACATGAAGCCATGTCCGTGGTACTCCCAGCATAACGTAGGTACTTAAGATAAGTCTGTAATTATTAGGCTTGCACTTCCTCGATTGGTATTAGAGAGGGACAATGTACAATTTACCTTTATCGTGGTTGCTATTTAGGTATTCTCGTAATGAACCTGCTCTCGAGTTTCCTATATTTTCTGAATGTGGACTTAAATGTTCCTGAACTGAATAGATGGAGCAATTTTATTGAGTTGGTAGCAGAATCGCAGTGCTACGACCAGAAGTGTAGTGGAAAGTGGGGAAAATGAGTAGGGACAGAAAGTCACGCAATGTCTAATATGTAAGTAAGTGTAAGTATAGGTAGTTGCCTTCCTCTCCACAATTTGAGAATGGAATTCCCATCAGAATTTGTATGCGTAAGTTTGTTCGACGCACCGTTAGCGTCTTACTTTCTTCGCTAACCATCGCATTCCTCTGGGTTTATTTCTATTCAATGCAGCTCTGAGAATGTCTGTGTATACGGAGTCCTCGGTGCGAATGAAATACTGAAGAGGTTAGTTTGTAAATTGGAAATTAACAGGGGCATGTTCAGTTCGAGCGGTGTGGCTGTCGCATCAGACGCGTGTGATCTTGAAACGTATACTTAGGATGCACATGTGCTATGATAAGTTCCGTTTTGCTAAGTACGTAGTAGGCAGTTACATTGTTGTGGAATTGGCAATTGTTCGTAAGTGCTCTTCTAAGGCTACCATTAAAAGTTTAGTCGAAGGCCATTATCACGATATACATATGTGTTTGGTTATTGTATGCGTATCAGGAACTGCGTGTACTATGCTATGTGCATATTAAAGGAGCTATTGCCAATCTAAACGGTCATGAATACGTATACTCTGCAATAGAGGTCGATACAGTTGATTTGTCTTTCCTAGACTATCTGCAGACACAAGTAAATTCGAATGAAGGCAAAAAGATGATTAAATTGGAGAAAGGAGTGGCAATTCAGGAGAATGCCTTAATAAAAGGAGAATCGATGAGTGTTCTATAATGCACCGACTAATCGTAACGACAATGACCGAGGGAACTTTGGACCTAAAAGCACTTTTTGCAGGAATAATTGCTCAATACCATCTGACGAATAATTTCAGATGAAAGCTATCTGCTCCCTACATATAACTTGTGCTTAAGAGCAACTAGGAGCCAGAATTAATCACTACATTATATATTACTACAGATAACAACCCTTTAATTATTAGTCAAAGGATAAATTGAGTAAATAATCAGGTCGTAAATAAGTGCACGGCATCTACTAACATTGCACACTCCATTTACTTACATTGCACACTCCGTAGCATTTACTTACATTGCACAGGGTAGTATTGATTTGAAAGTGGCACACGTTAGTGCTTGGAATTGAGAATTGTCGCCTAGTAAAGCGGGTAAAACGGGTAAAAGTGAGGATAGTTGGGAAAATGTACGGAGTGTTCATAACACATTTGGCAAACTAATTTAGCGAGCCGTTTATCTTAAGAATAAGTAGAGTGAGTGGAGGAATAAAACGTTTGTTTGCATCTCCCCTTGTCTAGGGTGACTAAGTAAGCTGGAGTGAACTGACGCATCTATCTATAGGATCTGAAATATGTAGTCTGTAGAGGAAGAAATGGCGATAGTGGAGTCTTAGTTGCATTAGCCTATTACTTGCATCGCTAAGCCATTGGTAAAACTTTCGCACTTTGAGCCTAATACGAAACAATATTTCCTGCTTATTCCGCTTTTATTTCTCATCTTATTGTGTCTGATGAGAAGTCATCTTTGGCAAGTCTGATGGCAGAGCCGAGAGGATGGTCTTTGCAGAAAGCATTTGAGAAACTGTTACACAGCATTAGTACATAGTCGACGGGTACAAAGAATAGTTGAGCTAAGTCTAAGTTATCCCATTTACATTCATCGGTCGTAGTCCTCTTCTACATTTCTTCAAAATGAAAAGGAAAAGTGTCCTTTCCTCGCCGTTCCTGTCTTGCCAGTTGTATAAATTTGCAAGATAAGGCCGGGAGGATTGCTGGGAAGAGAACTTAAAAACTTGGTCTGTCCTGCGTAGTCTCCCGATGATTTTGTTTGTGTTTTGCGATAGTAACATGTACAGGGGAGTGTGCAGCTAAGAATATATTTATTCCTGTTTTATATCCGCTTTAACTTTCCTCACACATCAACACATAACTTTCCCTCTGATAGCTGAGTCCCGGCTATCGCACCAACAGACACTAACTAATGCCAAGACTAACCCATGGCCCATGTATTTCTGCAATTTATACGTGGCTAACTGAATCCACTCCACAGTACATCTCTCTATACTACTACTAGCTACTACTATCTGTAGTAGTAGTATAAGTAGTACTCCAAGGCAAAGGATTTTTGATTGTATTTCTCAAAAATATATATTTCAGCATAATATCATAGTTGTTTTCTTAGAAGCACATATCTCAATTTTAACACACCACATAGCGACTTAGGAGGCGATAGACGGAAGAGCAGGCCACTGGTACAAAACAAGAAAGAAAACCTCAAAGCATAACTTTAAGTCTTAAGTACGTAATGTATATGCAACACAATAACTGCCGCGTCGAGTTTTTTCTTTGCTCTTTTCTTTTAGCCTCGTCTCTGGAACTAATATAACTTAGAGTAAGTACTATCCAAGGGTCCAGTATACAGAGAGTAGAAGTACGCAGCCAGAATAGTCCAGGCTTAATTCCACACTATCATTCAATTCCCTTTGTTCTCAGATGTCTCATCTAAAGAGAGAACAGGGTTAAATTTTTCTGAGGGCTCCTCCAGCATTGCTCCTTGACTACATCCTTCAAGTTTAGTTTCATTTATTTATTCTGTATCAGTATTCCAGCCAGTGTCCTGCGCTGTGCATGTGGATGCATCTATCTCCACTTTTATTTTCTCCTTTCTTAAACAGAATTGTTATTGTTAAAGTTCGTTAGTTAGCCGAACCTCCATTCTATATTCCACTATTTGCTCCTTACTTACTAACTTTGAAATATTGCTAAAGTTTTCAGGGTTAAGTCTTCTCTGTGAGAATGGGACTTAGGAGAGACCACTGCAGTCTACTAATGGAGTTGTTTGTGGGTGATGTGTGAAGAACATCCAACTCTTCACCATGTGCACTCATCCATTCATAGTCTCTTGTGGTGTGAGAAATAGACATTTTATTAAAACCCATGTGATGCCATCAGGACTCAGGTCACACTGCATTTCTAATCTACCACTCTTTCCTTCCTCCTTTACCCCCATTAAACAATGACATCTCTACTAAATAGAAACTCCCTCGTGCACAAAACTTTCCTGCACTCCACATTTCACTCCCTGCACTCTTCAATACATTACACACTAGCTACACCTAACTCTTTTAACATTGCAGACTATTGTGGCGATAAAATGTTTTCGTAGATTGCATACCTAAAATCTGGGACGTGCTAAATATTAGTTTGTTTCCATCTTTAATTACTCTGTACACTAACTTCAAAGTTAATCTTAATGATGTCTTCAAAGAAACTAAGTGACAAGTAAGAATGTCTAAGTACATTTACGATCTACATTTACTGCCTTAACATACTTTCTTTATTCATTACAATTCAAAGTCAAATTAAAATGAGTTGCTAGCTCCTTCTCTGATATTCTTTGAAAGCAAAGTTGTATTTCTTGTCTGCAGTCATCGTTCAGTCTATTTGAAAGCTGTTGTAGCACGAAAAATCTTCTTATGCATATGCAATTTAGGTAAGTTATGTAAGTATTATGCTATATGACCCTTTTTAGACGGAGCAATAAAACAGTAGGTACTTACAACGAGCAACTAACTCAGTCACACGTGCTACAGGAATTTTAATATGTGCACTGTGTCGACACATAAAGTGCCATTAGATTAGATACAAATCGAGGGAGCACTCTGATTGTGCATTACCCTAGTTGCACTAGCTCATGCATGGCAGACAAGGTTTTCAGTGCACAAGATGCACTTATTGGAGTTTAAACGTCTTAAATATGTATCCATGTTTACGAGTTGCTTCTTGCAACTGTCTCCTCCTACCTCTGTGCTAATAAACAAAAGATACATAATTGTTCCAATTCTTCCGTATTCGGAGAAGACGTTTGCATGAGAGAGAGTGGAGAGAACGAGTGGAAGAGGACGAGGAAACAGACAGAGTCGACGTGTGTTGTGTAAGCTTGAGTGGGGAAGTGTCGACAAGATACATAATTTAACCGTGCATTAACATGTCTAAACTGAATTATTGAAGTGGCTAATGTTCAGGCGGTGGACATGTTTATGTATTCCTGTTCCACGGTAATAAACCTCCCCTTATTTCATCGCAGACACTACAAACGTGTGAAATGGAACAGTTTTAAACATTGTAAATCTTCTTTACGAGAATTTATACCGTAATCACTTTATTTCAGATGGGAATGGGACAAGTTATGCATAATCAACTTTTCTTTTTACACATTTCTCTCATACCAGGACAGCAATGAAAGCAATTAACTCTACCATCCCTCTCCAATATCACATTTACTCCATTTTTACATCTATTGTTCCATAAACTCTGCGCATATTTACACGTCCACTTGAGCACCAACTATTTCACAAATGCACTCTACAAGATTCACTGGCAGCACTCCTTTTTAGCCATTCCACCCGTGTACATGCAGTGCAACATTAATTTTAAGCAACATGTTTAATGACTATTGATCCACTTACCTCCTGTAATTTAATTAGCAGAAAGAAGAGATATCGTCGTGTCTGTCCTTCTCAGTCACCTGTAATTAAAAATATTATAAGTCATTACAAATGGGTAGACAATGCTGGTACAGATTACCTGACGATCTAGTCCCACTGTCCTTTGTAGCAAGACATTTGGACAAAAGTGATAGGACACTGGAAGGATTTAGAAATATTTTTATGTGGGTTCCCTAGAGAAATGATTTATTTCCCGTATTCACCGCAGGTATTAATAATGGTCTGTATAATTACAGTGTTATTAGAGTAAGCTGCGTGTGTGCTTATTAGTATGGCATTGAGATGAGCTCACGGAGCTCATTAGTATCTGTAAGAGTTGAGGGAAGTTTTTATAAAGGAAAGGTGAGCTGACAGCTCGATTAATTCAAAGCGAGTAAATGAGAGGAGATACAAAACGATAGGGATAAATCTCTGAGTGTTTTCTCTAGTGTAAACAAAAGGTTTGAAAAGGACTTGTGCTGAAGAAAGAAGAGTCATGATTACGCGTTACTTAAGTACCTATTGTGTTCGGATTTGTTGCCTCGTTGGCTTGACATGAAAAGCCGACTTTAATGGATATATACAAGTTATACAAGCAACTACTTATCAGTATCAAACCATAAGCACTTATACATGCTGCTTAATACGAATATCTTCTATTAACAACCTTTTAATACTTAAACTATTGTACTATGCATTATATGACCTACATATATCTCTCCCTTAGGCTTCTATGAGTGAGTGAGTGTTCGCTGCGGCAAGTATACAAATAAATACTTAGACTGCTACATACTTGAATTCATTCTAAAAGGAAAGTGATGGATTACATTCCACAATTAAAACCGGTTTAACACTTTACCTTCCTATGCATGCTCCTATATAAATACTCATGAGTGGGGCTATGAATATCTCGTTCATACACAGTGTGACTTTAAAGACCCACTTGTCCTGCTTTAGATGTGATGTAATGTAATCTCATGCATGCAACGTGCATGTCGTCTTTAGTTCGTTTCGCTTACTGTTTTATAGCATTTGGCTGTTCCTCTGCACAAACATCAACATACATAAGTAGAATTTTGAATGGAATTAACTAAACTTCCTGCTGTTTCATTTGAACAAAAGCAATTGATAAAGGCATGGAAGTAGTTTTCTCGGGGAACAAAGCAAAGTGGCATGTCTCTAAATTACAGCTATTAATATTACATAGGTAACTTGGGCAAATACTTCATCTGATTGCTAAACGTCATCAATTTTAGTTTCGTTTTTTCCTGTCAGTCATCCCAGGCTTTTTTGTTTTCTTAATGAATTCAAGAAATAATTTACATTTTCCTATTGTCTATATGCTACGAGTGGGAGAGTTTTTCGGCAAAATAGTTTTGGTTTTGCATAGTAATTCTTTAAGTCGCTTAGGTGTATATCATTAGCATCTAGTAGTATTACTTTGTAATCTTGAGATTCTATTAGTGTCTATTGCGTATAATTCCCATAGCCAAATGCTAGGAAACGTGGGGAGCATTTGTAGCTAAGCTGATTTGATTCGCAAGGAGGATGGAAATAGTAATTTCTCTCTGAGAGATAAAAAGTGGGACAGGAATGTGCTCTGACAGTGGAAGAATTATGCCATAACCAATGCAAATAAGTATGAAGTTAATAATTTGTATGAGAGGGAAGGCGGGGAAGGAGATAGAGCTTAAGATTACGATAGGGATTAGCAAAGTACAAACAAGGAGCATGCTATATGGAAAGTTTGTTCGCAGGAGCAGAGTGGAGCAATAAATTAGCCAAAACACTTGCTTAAATAAATAAACAGAAGGGAAACATCCAAGGCATTTATCTTAATACGAATGAATGATTTGACGATGGAACGGATGGTTGAATTTGCTTTTGGATCCAGATCAACTCTGAATTCCGATTATTTTTCCAACACATACCAACTGATTTCTCTATACTAAACACCAACAAATACTCTTATTTGCTAATAAGTGAGGCTCTAAGTAGAAAACTGTGTTACGGATCGAACGACTACGTAAGTAAATATGTTTTATTCCCCGTATATAGCAATTACAGACATTTAAAGGGAGCCACAAAGGCCAAGGATACAATAAAGAGAGGTATGCTCCAAATATATTAAGGAGTTCCTGTAAGTAGAACGGGAATCTCTATCAATGCAAGAAAATAAACTTTTCTTTGCACAAATACAAACTGAATGTATAAGATGTCTATCTCAAGTTGCATTCTCAGCAAATAAAAACACACTACATGTTCACTCGACTACACAGCCAATGAAAAGGAAACACATGAAAAGCGAGAAACTACTTTCCCAAAGTAAACTCCGAACTGACAACTGGGAAATATACGCAAGGTATACTATGACAAGAAATAAATGAAGGGAAAAACGTTGGTTCACTTGCAAAATTAGCTAGAATGAGATAACCGTGTCTCTCCGATATCCTTCGTAGACACGGAATGCATAACTCGAGTCAAATCATACTGGGAGGTAAAAGGCTCATCAAACTTTGCATTGCACATCAAACCCTTATGTAAAGAAAACGTAGTCAACCAATAAATGTTAACTCCTTGCATCTACTAAATTAGGAAAGACATAGCATATGTGCACAAGTTATTCAAGGAAAAAAGCAAATAGTTAAAACTACAAATATGTACATTTTCCTAATCGTATGTATACAAGAGTGTGCACATGAAAAACTCTGTTTTGCCATCGTTTTGTAGAGAGAGAGATAAACTCGTTCTTTAAACATTTAGGTAAGTAAGCAACATAAATACTTTATGTTCCTGTGGCTAAATCCTAGGTACACAAATATGATAAGTATACTATGTTTGTCTACATACACTGTTACATACCCAAGGGCTAATATTCACATCATACTATGCCTGAATGTATTTTCCTATTTCGTATTCTCTCTGTGCCTGAATTCTTCAAAGACACGCACAAAACCATGTCTCTAGTCAATTTCTCCTCTTCTACCTCCAATTCCACCTTTCCACAGCCAACCGTTTATCACATCCACTCTCCAGTGGCTCTCATTTATCTTCTATCATCTTCAGGAGGTGAAAAGTTATTTCATCTGATCATCGCAAGAAATTATTTTCCCATGACATTCCAACAAGATACGGAAAGCAGTTCCACAAAAACGTTTATCCACTGACAATGCTACTAATCTTGATTATTCGCAATAAAAAGCAGGATAATTTGTGTACTGTGCTAAGTATTATGTGTGTTGACTAAGTCTTAAGTATAAATGTATGTCTTTGTTTGCTAGAGCCCCTGTAGTTCAAGAACATATTACACCAATTCCACGGAGCTACTCATGTTAGTACACTGAATAACAATGGCGATGTAAATGTCTCTACATTCACTTTCATTAGATGACTATACATGAACTCTCTGCCTTATCAAATTGAGTTCAGCTGCTAGCATCTTCTCTGGCTGTTCTACTTTATATTTACTTCTTGCTTTATTTACCTTCAAAAAGTGGACTATCATCTTTATTACGTATCTATAGGTATATGCTCATAATTTGGTCTGTGTATAGAATGAATGTTTCTGGGTAGGGTATGCAGGTAAATGATTCAGTTTGAGTATGAAGCATGAAATAATGTTAGCTAATACTTGTAATATATGGGATGCGATGAACTGTAACGTGCGAGTATAAAACGGAGTACAATTCAAGGGGTATAACAATAATAATAATAACAATCGTAAACTAGAGTATATCGTTCAAAGTTGAGAGTTACGTGCTGCAGTGTGTAGTTAGCTTGCCTTTCTCTCTCCTGGATACATATATCTGCATATTATATAGGTTAAGGATATTGCACTATAGTTTAGTCTGAAGGAGAGTACTACAATTACTACTACACGGAGTGTGGGAGAGAGACTGCATTGCACGAACTCGCTGCATTTGAAAGCGAAAAGCAAACTAACACCAAGAACATCAAACCGAAGTAAAGCTCGAGCAAAGTGAAGCCAAGTCGGAGAAATGGTCCGAGTTGTAACTGGGATACACAATTTAATAGTAAAAGTGTATCTGTAGTATTTGAGGGCGACGGGAGCCAAAACCGAGCTAGTTCCTGTTTCCATTCTCTAGCAATAGAGGAATTTTACTATTCCTTCCTCTCCTTTAGTTTTGCATAGATGCATTCAGAGTTGCTATTTGTTAGGTTACTTATGCATAGTTTCTGTAGTGACGTATATATAAGTGTCTTTAGTGAACTAGATGAGGGGTATATGAAGAAGCTATGTCGCTATTTATGCTCCAGAAGAAGTTTAAACATTTAAATGAATGCTTTCTTCCATTTGGTTAGTGTGTTCGTTCGTATGTAGTGCATTAGTCGACGAGTATGTATGGAGGGAAGAGATGGTATGTGTATTATGGTCGTTGAATGTTTGTCTAGTGTACAGTTAGCAATATAAAGTGCATAAAAGTCTTTATAGAGAAGTAACCGAAAATAGAGGAACCCTAACACAAGATCACATCACATAATATTGGATTGCCTTGCATATCTGCATTGAGAAGTTGCCAAGTTAAATGCATGCATGACATAATATTATATGTACGAATGCTTTCATAAAATAAGAGGAAGACATTAGTCAAACTAAAGTCGAGTCAAGTCGAGTCAAGTGAACTGAGCGCTAGAGACAGAAAAAAATTAAATTGCATTTTCTTTTTGTGCACGTTTCGTCTGGCTGGCGATTTATCATAAATAAGTCTACTCTTCCATGTCATTTCATTCTCTTTGTCTAATAAATGTACCTAGTTATCTCTGTGGAAAAAACGAATCTCATTGAATTCGTGTTGTGATTCATGTCTCCAGTTCACCATGTTTTGCTACTTCATTCCCCAAATGTTTTTCCTTTCTCCGGCAGACACTGCACTTGCCTTTTTACCATAAAAGCGTATTAAAATCCCACATAACTTCAGACAGACCCTTTCCTAGTCTGGTAACACCTTTTACCGATTTCCTCGCTAACAGCTCTGGCTAATGCTCCAGTTTAAACATTTTGTTAAGCTGAACTCCCGGCTCTAGAGCTCATGTCCTACTCCAAGTACTTCAAAGTGTGACTAGTCCAAGTAGGTAGCTACTTATTTATAATTACAAACCGAAGTTTGGCAACAACTGAGGGAAAACTCATTAGTCTTGTAAAACACGGAACATATAAACTATGTTCATTCCACTTGGAACTCAGCCACATATTATGGGAAATCATTACACTTTTTGTGCATACCTACTTTGTGAATAATTACCTACTTACGCTCTACTCATATGCTACCCAATGTTACAATGACTCCTATATACGCACTGTGCGTTCGCCTACTGAACCATTTACAAACTAACATATCTGAACACTAACTGAACACTAAGAGAATGTGAATAAAGTTGGTGGTGGCTACATGCATTCTAACGATAAAGAGCGTTGCATGAGAAAGTGACGGCCGAAAGGAGGGCTGGAATATCAAAACTCGCGACATCAAAACAAAACTACTCTTGGTTTTCAACAACCACCACTATTTGCTTTTCGTTTCAGTGACTACAATTACTACATTTGCAATTGCATGAGCCAAACACGAAAAACCTTGGGTGTAGCGTAATCATAATAATATTAACTAATTAGTATTACAAACTTCACTATCAGGGTTAATTCTCCCTCAGACTCACGACCCACTCTTATTAAGCTTTATGCATCCTTGAGAAAGGTGAGATTGCCTAGCTTTGCTCTTGATGTCTAATTGATTGCTTACATGTTGGCCACTTCAGACTTACAGGAAGCCCCATTCGTTTCACTGCACTGCTTTTTAAACAATAATGATCCTTATTTCCCACTGGACTCTAATCACAAGATCAATAATGCAATTTCTCACTACAGGACCCAATGAGACTGAGACTGATTTATAGGACTTGCAAAAACAGAGCATCTGATTACCTGTTCCACTCTACTTACACAATTTACAATTTATAGTACCAAATGCCTTATACTCTCCGTTTGAATTGCAAATTATATTCAAACATCGGTTTTATAGTCCCCATCTACAATGCTAAGCTATATTAATTTTTGTCACATTTAAATCTGTAGAATGGACGTTAATAAAACTTTAGCTTGAATTTCAAAGATAAGTAAACATTGGACTACTCAGGAATTTCTTGAGGGCAGTAAATACCAGATAATATCATAGGCCATTCCATGAGTACTATTGTATTTAATTCCATTCTGTAAAAGTCGGACAAATAGAAACTGACACCGTATTGTGTGTACGTGACTCGAAACGCAGGTTATTTAATCTCTATTGCATGTAAAGTCAAAAGCAGTTAATAATCTCATCTTGGAAAATAGTTGAGTCATGAATAAGAATAAATAATAAGAACACTTGAATTTAGCTATTAAACATGTGTCGAGTCAAATGTGTGGAGAATAGAGGAGAAAAATGTTTAAAAAGTTCATTATAATTTTTTCCTGTCATTCATACTCGAATAGGGCTGAATAGAAAAGCAGGATAAGAGCAGAGAGAAACATAGAAGGACTTAATCGATTTTTTCAAAACAACTGCCACTTTTGGTAGTTGGTGCTTACATAGCATTAGCGCATAAACAATGAAGTTCTACGATTTTTTAGTAACTGCTTTGGGCGAGTAACTTTCAAGACGTTATCTTCGTAAGTGGCTATGTTTATTGTGACGTTGACGTTGGGAGAGGAATAATAGTGAGCATGTGAGCATAATGTTTGTCTAAAGAAAGAAAGCACTACAAATAGGTACGAAGGAAAAGAACACAATAAGATGTCTGGGAAGAAAAGAAGCATTGTTAAGCATTATGATGACGATAAGACGAAATTCAGTGAGTGCTTGAAGTTTAAATTCACGTTTGCTCACAAAGGACAGAAGGACAAGTTAGATATCTCTCTATTATTGCTTGAAGAGGTGGCGACTAAGACAAAGGACAGAAGAAAAAGATGCACGTGTTCTTGATTTGCATTTCTTGGTGACCTGACTTGTTTCCCATTGAAATGTACACTTTGCATAGCCATTGTGAAGGAAATGTGATTTTGAAAGGGAAGGTTGAAGTTTACATTTCCCTAAAGATTCCCCTAGGAATCTGTGTAATTGTTCCTTGTGCTACTTATTATGTGTGTAGCCCTCGGATATAATAAATATAAATTACAATGCACAACATTTCATACTGTGATAAGTTTTATATTATTTTTACCAGAAAAAGGGTTGAGAGTATAGCCCTTAAGCGTCCCCTGATCCACTAGGAACAATATTTAGACAGGCTTCTTCTACATATTAGTAGCACCCAAAAGCTAGTGTGTGATAGCTAGGAAAGATGAGAAATGTCTAGTTGTAGTCGGTGGAAAATCTTAATTTGGTTTGGTAAGATGAGGGACTGGCGTAAGTGTGTCTTGTCGAGTTGTGTAATGCAGCGTGGGTCTTGGAAGTTGTAGCTGGTGTATTTAAGGATAAATAAAAGGAAGTATCACTGAGTACATTGATAGAATGGTGTATTTGTGAGTGTAATGTGTAACATAATGCACATTCAGAGTCACGTCAGTCGTTGTCGAAGGAGCTTAGGTGGTGTGCTACATAAAGAGTTAGTTACTTTGAGCAACAAGAGCACTATATAATGTCAATGCCAAAGTCAACCTTTAGCTTTTTTATCGTCTGACGAAAATAAAATAAGTGCATACATGCATGCAAACACTTACAGCTCTTCTCTCCAGTTTCAACAACACTCGTGCTCCTTTTCTCAATTGAATCCTACAACTAGGATCTCTCTATGCACTTACTTAAAAAGACTGAGCTAAACTGAACTGAGTGAGTGAGGAGTGGAAGTTCAATTCAGTCGACTCAGGGACTCCTCCTGACTCAGCTCAACTTCATTCAAGTACACTACTCGCACTTCCCGTTATGTATATGCACTCTTAGTTAGTCCACAGCTACAGTTGATCTACTTCCCTTCCTAGTATATCTACACTCATACACACAACGAACAATAATAATATTATCTATTCGTAGAACTACTGCGACTGCATTTTACCCAGAAGTTACTAACACACAGATGGAGGATCTAATACTACTTAGTACACTTAGTACTCAGCTAATGTAATGTAAATCTCAAAGATCTTCCTGGCAAGATGTAACATTTTAGCTTGTTGTACTACACACACACGTTTTGTGTGTGTTGCTCCTTGCCTTAAAATACACTGTCGTATTTTATGAAAGGAATAGTTTACAGAGGCAATTTAAGAGGGTTAAGATTCCATTTGGGTGTCTCATATTGGATTTTCTTATTACTTCCACCGAGATCTTCCACACAAACAAGATAGAATCTATATTGTTAGAAATATAAATACTCTGTCGAAAGGGGTTGACTATTTTCTGCCACGATACTCCCAGCCAGCATCACTAAGGCAGTAGTTAACAGTTTACGTTTTTACCAAACCGGAAATGACACACAAGGGAAAATTTTCAGTCTAAATATTTGCGATATCTTATTTATGGCTAATGTTGCAACCAATTGTCTCTAAGACGTAATAAAAGTCTGTTATTTCGCTTAACTGCACTAGGCACTAGATAGCTGTATAATAGAGGCAGTCTTTTCTGAGTAATATAAGTTGATTGTTTGAAATCACAAAAAAGCGTAGGTATTTTAAATTGGATTGTATTTATTGTGCAGTCTATTTGTGTCTGCCTGCGTCTTGGTGTTTTCTGTTGTCTGGTTTGTGTAATCTAATGGTGTGGAGGGAGGATAAACTGCAAAAAGTTTACTTTCATTTATAAGAGACTGGTAATTCGACTTATTTCTCATTATGTTGCTACTCGGGCTCCTTTTATTTCAGTTTATCTTATCAGTAGGTGCCATTAACAGTGAGAAGTAGGATCTTTCTTAGCACTACATTCCCTGGCAGAAGTGAAGACACGGAGGACATGAATTTAGACTCGAATTGGGACGGATAATGGTGAAAGGGGAGACAAAAATTGTGATTTTAAATGATGGGAGCTCAGGTCGAATTTCTCTCCAGAGGAAAAGTGTCTCACGTCACGAAAGTTTTATGTTCAACCACTTCTGTCTCTATAACATAACTGACTTGGCTCAGCTCTGGCTGGAGTCTATGAATCCTTCTGTATTTCGGAGACAGAAGGAAGGGAGTAGACCACCCGTATTAATATTGAGTCTTGCCTACTAACCTCTCTGCACCTAGAGCAGAGACAGATCTGTAAATACATATAGCGCTTCTTTCATGCATCTTTTACGGTTATATTGTCACATAGTGCAAAATGCGAAACTACGGAAAGAAGACAACATAACACACATTTCCACACACTGGGCCATATTCCAAGCCAGACCAAACCCCGGCAACAACCAACTCTTCTGCCATTTTGATTCCATTTCAAGTTCCAACGCGATTCTATCTGGGAACATCCTTACACATAATGTAAGTACCTACTACACACATACTTAACTTACTGCATACAGCAAACACCGCAACCAAAGTCCCCTACTACTACATTCTCCTCTTTATACACCCAATAGCATTTCTATCCACACATTTTATTGGCATCTTTCACTACCCTATTTCAGAGTATACATATACTGCGTGCCATAGCATGCTATCCTGTCGTTATTATGAGTGTGACACTTTTTACTCGCGATTTCAATAGGTTAGTTTCACTTCGCACCTTTCTTATTACTGTCTTTTTGGAATTCTGACTGTAAAAGCAAATGCGTTTTTCCCAGCCAAAGTACATGCCATCCTGGGTTTAGTTGAAACCCGAAATTCTTGAATACACCGATAGACAACTTTGAACGCATTCACATTTTGGCGACACAGAAACAGCACACACGCATTTCGTAATAGAAAATAGACAGAGACAGATACATAGTGGCACACACTGCATTATGAGGATCGTCAACGTCAACATGTGTGTATGGAAAGCGTGGCTTAACTTTTCGTAAAACTTAAGGGGACGACAACCTTTTCTTCCCGTTCCTTTCAGCTCAGTTGAAGGCTAAGAGATTTTGGCTTATCACTTATAAATAAGCAGTCTAGTATACTAGAATGTAGTAGTAGGAGCAGTTAGGAGTTGGAGGTAGCTCTCTCCAGTATTCTATATCTGTGTGTGCCTACATTAGATGGTGGTGGAAGAAAAAGTTTTCAAACAATGGAAGAATGGAGCTGACTACACTCCACTGTGTTATGTGAGAGAATTATGACTGCGTCAAGATTTCCAGACCAGAAATTTCTTACGGCTCCCATACAATGTAAGTAGTAAGTAGGTATGCAGCATGTACTCTACACTTAAGTAATATCTGCTCTGAAGAGTTGAGAAATGCAATTCTGCTCTGCTGTCCCATTTTGTCCTGTCCTAGCCTGCCTGTCCTTTGCAATACACGCCGCAGCATCAAACTCGAAAAATTCCGGAGGTATAAAAATTTATGGACCACAAATTTCGAATATACCTAAATCATCCACTCTCCATAAGAAACGCGAAAATACAGTTAAACATTCTTGTCGTGTACGGAACAACCGTAGCTAACGTACGTTTTCATGATAAACCTTTATTCTCTTCACGAAACTGAGGAAATCAGCACGCAATAAACAAAAATCTTATTATTAATGTACACTATACAGAGACACAGCAGGCCTTATACATGGCCGTCACAAATTATGCAAAAAAGGTCGTTTCTGCAAGGACTATATAAAGAAGTATACGACAATCCGGGCACATCACCACGTTAAAAAATAGCTCTGATAAATAACAGTTGGTAGTTCGGGAGCATTTCGCATATGTATCCAGAGTGGCAATGGCTATTATATAAATTTCTCCTGGCAGTAGATTTGTTTTGTCGACCCACATAAATCTTTGTGTAAAGTGTGTCTTTCTTGTGTGACCAATTTTGGAAAGATAAAGTTAATGAAGTTAGAGGAGATATGTGTGAGTGTGTCACGCAGTTATCTGTATGATTGATTGTTCTCCGATATTGAGAAGTAGGGGCCATTAGTAATTTTGTCAATGAAAAAGTAGTTTCATTTGTTGAAATCAAAGAGTTTGATGGAAGTTGTGGCGGAGCGGGAGTGGTAATAAAATATTATCAGTTCACCTGTCTTGGTAAAACATGGAGTGGCTCCACTTGAGCTCCGATGAGCACACTGGGGAGTTGACTTAAGCTCTTTGACACAACTTCCATTTCTCTCAACTAACCAAGGTACCTAGCTACATACCTCACACTAACCTCCTCACTCCTACTCCACAAGGTAAAAACTTGGGATGGCAAACTAAAAGCGGAGTATTTATCTAGAGGAAACCTGTCCGGTGTCTTTCTATAGTAAATAGTTTTCTGTTTACCGAATAAGACCAAGTTTCGGGTAGTCTTCGTGAAAAGGCTGGCTAAGACAACTTTCCATGTGTCAGAGAAGTGAGTCTTGGTCTTCCACGGTTTAACTAGAGATAAAGTCCTATCGCTACTACTGGAGATCCGGAAAGAGAAAAAATTCGTCCAGCCTTTCGAAAAAGATTGAACCGCAACGACTGAAAAGGCAAAGTCGGAAAGACAAGCAAAAAGCCTGAGACGAAAGTTGCTATTCTGCTGTGCGATGCTCTGACGTGGCACTTACTTTTCGTTAGTACTTAGCAGTTACAACTATAGTCTGTGCAAGTACACACACAATACTTTGTTATATATGCATAAGCTGCAACGGAGTTGTGAATCGGGTTGATCCGACTGGAGTAGGAATGCGTTGCATATGCTGACAATGAGTCGGAGAAGGAATAATGCGGCTTTTGTCCAACAGAGGATCCAACGCTATGTAAATAGGATATATATAAATTATGTGTTGGAGCAGAAGAAAAGGGCAAAAGAAAGAATGAAAGAAAAGCGTGGCGAGTTTGTTGGAGTTGGAACTTGTGTTGGCTGCTTCCCTCGTCACTTTACTTCATCTCGATTTATTTCAGTGAGAATTCAACCCAGGGTCCTCTTTCCTATACATACTTAAGTCTATCCCCAATCATAGTAAATACTACGGGAGAGACTCGAGTGAGAGAGACAGAAGAAGACAAAGAATAATGGAAGGAAATAGATAGATTGCTTTAGGAAAGTCAAAAGCCTAAGCATGCAATTCAATTCAATTCACAAGCAAACCAACACCAACAATAAGCAGCAACAACATGGACGAATGAATCCGAATATTACATGGCCCAGTGAGAAAAATCATTAGAGAATTAATGATCTGTTCTGTGCTTGGGCATGTCCTCCTCCAGAGCCATATACTACATAGATACTACTACACACTGTAATATATATGATAGACACACACACTATACTATCTGTATATAGAGACTTTCCCATTCACTCTTTTCTTTTTTTGTCTTTACAGAAATTTCCCTCGCACTACCCCTCCCTTCATCGCTTTGACTTCGTTTGCATAAGAAATTGAACGTGCACACTTAATGGAAGCATTGCATTGGAATCAAAGTCAATAGAATCCTATAATAAACTAATAGTCATTCGTGGTTGAGCAGAGCAGTTTCAGCATTTTGCAGTCCATTTCATTATCCATTACCTATATCTGTACTGACACATTTCACTTACACAGCTGCAAACTGAATTTATCTACCAGGCTATTGTAGCACAGATACACGTAAATAGTTTATGTTATCTAGTCCACACATCTGGATACGCATGCGATAACACGTATGCCTAAGTAAATAGTAGAATATTTTGTAGTACGAAGTAAGAATTGTGAGAATGGTAGTTTTTAGTTATTGTGTAGAGAAAAGGCAAAGTTGATGAAAAGTGAAAGAGTAACAATAAGGAATGAAACATGTGGCACTTGGCATTTCCACTTGTAGTGGATGTATACATTCGTACAATAAAAGCCTCCAACAATAACACTAAGTATAAGCTAAACTACTTCATATTGTAACTGTAATAAGTGGAGAAGACAAAAGTAACTTGGCAAACAATACTTACGCAAAAGTACACTCTCAAAACGGCTGCCATGCGTTCTCTGATAAACTAATACAGTTCTTCGAAAAAAAGTTTAATTTATTGAGACCATTTCTCTGTTCCTTTCCTTTACACTCATTCTCATTGACTCGGTGGATACTTCAAAAAACTCTTCTCAACTCCAAAACAACAACACAATTTTTTATCCCGAACACTAATGCAAACACACATTGGTTTATTAATCTCTGCAGACTAACAACAGTTCGTTTACCAATAACACTCACACTAGAACAGAAATGTTAATGCAGTAGATCTAGTCCTGCAATTCATTTGTACACGAGCAAAGTTATGAAGAGTGTCTGCTATTTGTCTGGAGAGTCTCCTCGGAAATGTTTCTTCTGAACCATTTGTAGCCAAGTTCAATATTCTTCTAGCTACGCACTGACAGAGTGGGAAACAAGTGTCTATTCCTCCACACACGCTACAGTGTGTGCAAGTGGGAGAGTTTCAATTTGTAACTTATTAGCACAGGATGGTGTACTTAGAAGATGCCAATAGCTTTTTGCCACATGGCTCAAACGATGCAACTTGATACGATAAAATGCAAGACGGTGCATTCTGCCTCGACATAACTTTAGCCTTTCTTTCATCAACTAGTCAGCGGAAATGTATCTCAACTCAACTGGACTGTCTACCAGACACTTTAACACTCACTCCATGCATACTTAACTCACAATTACAGTTCTCAATAATTTTTTAGATTGTCACTCTCAGCCCTATCATTCACATGTAAACATGTCCTTCTCCCTAATTACCATTTCACTTAACTATTAGAACTCAAGAGTGTACTTCCACGCGGTTTGCACTCCTCAATTAATTTCTTTTTCTCCGCAATTCCTCGCGTACTACATGCAAATGGAGTGGGTCTCCATTTTGTCGGAAAACTTTTTCTCCCTCTGCCAAGTTCAATTGATGCAAGTCCATAATTCAAAACTTTTTAATACTAACAGCTCGTTTGGATGCATGCTTAATTACTAGCAATTCCTCTCAAGTGTTTGTGTTCAGCATTTGTGTTCAGGAATTCAAAATCTTTTATTTCACCAAAAAAATTCTAATAAGAGATGAAAAATAAATCATGGCTTTTGAAGAACCAATTAGGGTTTTGCTTCTGACTAGTAGAATATAATTTCTGGATTTCGTACTTGTCTACACTGAAAAACAACTTAACACCTAACCATTCTTGCAGACCGAGTCCCTCATTAGAAATATTTTAGAGATTGAAGGCTATATTGATAAATTGTTATGTTTATGCCAAAAAATGTTATTTCATTGTTCAAGATTCAATCGTTTGCAGACTCTTAAAATATGGTGGAATTAGATAAAGTGCAGAAGAAGGAAAGTCTCAACGATCAACCTTCTGTGCAGATGGGAAAACATAAGCATTCACTTTTAGGCGTGACCCTTATCATTACGGAGAAGACAAAGTTTTGCTATAGCCTCCTCCTGCACTTCTCGTAGAAAAGAACTCCGTGTGACTTTCGTGATTTGGCCATTTATGACAGAAGTGGAGTACTTACTCGTTGACGTGCCTCACCTTTAGCTCAGATTTGACTTGACGCCCATTTAACTCTCATTTTGTGTTATGGCTGTAGTTATTTCATCCTCCACTTGTGCCATTCTATGAACTTCGGAAGGAAACCTTCTAACGTCTATAAGACTAGTAGTTGGAATCCTCTCCGTTCAAACAATGGGAAATTATTTATGTTGTTTAGATAACACCTATTGCCATTAAACTTAATTTAGAGCTGCTGTAAGTCATTTGCGTTAATTACACGAATTTCATTTCCAGGATGAATACACGCACTTTACGAATTATGCAGCTTTCGTAGATAATTATTCAACTCAAGTCCAAATAGATTCATCAATCGGTTGTTCAATCCGAGTTAGTAAATGTGCGTTGCGTTCATGTTCTTCTACATATTTTCATAACAATTGTAGAAATGTCGTGCACAAATCAGTTCTTCAATTTTAAGTGGTAGAGATGAAAGTAGGTACAATAAATTAGTGAAAAATTTGCTACATCTGAGAAGGTCAGTCATACAGACTCCATTTATAGAATTTTTAAAATTCTTTATAGTTGCCAACCGTTATAGAAGATTAGATGTTAAATAACTAAGCTTACGTAGATAGTAATAAAGTCTTAAATATGTAAATACTATCAACAGAGCATTCCAGTATTATTCTCGTTGATTCTGTATATGGTATAGGTATATTTAATAGGTATTACTGATTGATCGCAAAAACACACTGAGTACAATTTTGCTAATGAATTTATTAGTTGGAGATTGTGATCGCATTTTTGCCATTTAGTTGTAGACATTTTGCTAAATTACTAAGAATTTACATAGCCAAGAATATTTTCACGCGACTGTCTAGAGCACTCCAAGCCGGTTTATAGGTAAGTAAACAGAGAGTTAAAGGACATAGAAATAAGTAGCCAGTCAGCATGGAGCTTGCGATAATGTAATTTCGCATCTGACACATTTTCAGGGATAGAAATCACCATTTTTCATAAATAATTTGCAAATACGGCAAGTTGAAAGAAGTATCTCCGGTGGCCAAAGCGAGTAAAAATAAGTCAGACTAAGTATTTGAGTCTTCTCACGTTCTGCTACTTTAGAATAGAAAATAGGAGAGTAGCATTTACTGCTTAACTTGAAAAGAGGTCTAAACAGGGCTGTCTGTGCGTTTTCTTCTAGAAATGACGACAAACCATATTGTCCTTAGTTCCTAGCTATAAAGTGGATCTATACATTATAGGATACTAATACTTAAGTACATGACATCTGTAAAGACTGGAGTTTACAGTTTCACTAAAAATAGTGCTAGTAGATATTGAGCGTAATACAGATAGTTAGGCTTAACCTGTCCCAGCACAGAAGTTGTAGGTTGAAATAATAATATGACTAACATACGCAAAATATGCTTACTGCAGAAAACATGGTGTATTACGAGTGCAGAATTTTGCGTTGCCCGTTGAAAGTAAATGTCTTGTAAGAGTAAGTCAGCTCTTCCACTTCTCCTACGCTAACTACTACCGCTACTACACAGAGAGAGTGGAGATACACAAACAGTCTATAGTCTACATAGAAAATGTTGGTAAAGTGCCTACAATGCAAAGAAGAATCAGAGAAACAGTAGTGTGCATTAGAGAATGGAGAGAAGGAAGAGCAAGATGGGAAATACGGAGCGGAGAGATAGTCAGTCCGGTAATTGCTTTCTTTTGACAGGGAGATTGCAAAGTATAAATCAAGCTGTGAAATATTCAAATTGTGAAAACAACCTGGGCTTGTTTTATTACTTTGCCTGCCTACTGTAGTGTAGACTCAATCTAGCTACTCAACCACGCTCCGTACACACTTCCTCCACTCCGAACCGGCTAATGCAATTCTCCGACTACTATTATATCTACTACCTACTCTATATAGGTATGAGAATACCTATGCTACACCAGGAGTTGATATCTCTCCTAATACTGAGAATAGTTAAGACGCGTAAGTGGAAATCGTTCCGTGGATCTGTTTGTGAGAATGAGCCCTTAAAATAGAGCAGGTCTGGAGCAGAATGCGTAGAGGTTGAAGGAGAAACGCACCCAGCCATTCCCTAACGACGAGATCTATTGCAATCATAATAATATGTAATGTTGTTATTTCTTTCTTTATTACCAAACCAAGTCAGTCGAAGTGGTTGTCTATCTCTAGCCTCGAGCCCGTTCCACACTTAACTACCTTTAGCTATCTCCATGCTGAAAACTTATCCCATAAACAGACTAAGATCCATACACATCTCACTATACACACTCTTTAACAAATATCAACAAACTGCAAAACTCAACTGAATGATTAATGAGCTACGATAAATGCAGACTTGTGGCAATACAAAATACGTGCTCCACAAATCAATTCCACCATTTATTTTGCTTATCTGCTCCACCACTGAACTCCTTCCTATCCACTCCTCCACCCTTAATAATTTCTGACAGATTATTGCTCGCTAATTTTAGAATATAATAAACCCAATAATAGTAGTTAATGACACGGGTTATGTGCTCTATAACATTTACAGATCTTTGTTATTGCCCTTTTATGGCCAATTAAATAAATTGTTAATCTTTGCAGATATTACTATAATATTTTATTAATAGATAGAACAGTAACCCTCAGTTTGCAGCATAGATATTATTGGGCACAAACATAATTTGGTATTTCGTAGTATCTATCCGATTCAGTTTGAAGATCCATGTCCGATATAGGAAACACAATACGATGTGACCAAAAATCGAGTGTAACAACTGTAACTGTATGCACCAAGGACGATACTTAATAGCAAAGTAGTAATGCACATCTAATCTAGCAGTAATTGATAAATGTAGCAATGGACCAAAGGTATAGTAATTCATACAATTTGCATAATTGTTAAAGTTAGTTTGATACGAGTATTGATTAAATTAGTGGATTGTGCAGATTGAAGTAATCGTCATTTGGAGTCAGGTTGGGTTGAACGAAAAAGCCATAGAATGGGTCAAAAGAAAATACAGATCTGCTAATGTGTGCTAAAGTAATGTAAGAGAAAGAGTAGTCTTTTATGAGAACCACTGAACCACTTCGGATTTCAAAGATAAACAAATTAAACGAGAGTATGGAGTATGAAATAGTTCGGGATAAAGTAGGTGAGCCGGGAGCGGCGTGTTTTCTGCTCACACAAAGAGCGTATAGTTCTCTGCTACAATGCAGGATCAACAAATAACCTTTTAAATCCATAGAAATGTTTACACTAGGTTTACCTTCTTCGAAATCCTTTTCATGTAGATACTAATGTAATGTAAGAGTGCTCATAAAGAGAATGTTTTCCACTCTTTCATTCAAAACAATTCCATTGCATCCAGTTTCCTCCAGCACAGTCTGGCCTTCCCAAATTGAAAAACAGCAAACTAATGACAGAACAGGCGTACGTTGGCTATATATAATATTGTGAATTCGTGTGTAAACTAACTCAACTCACTACGAACTTTGTTACGGTTGAAAACTTAAAAGTTTATGGGAGCAGACTTTCTCGCTGTGCAGTTTTGGTAGCGTATTGCCTCGTTCTACCCAACCAACCCACACAAACATTGCTAGCTCGTATTCAAAAGCATTATGGATTCAAAGTTATATATGTCACCATGTATTTGTGTTTTGCCCGAGTGTAAAAACTATTGCCGACTCATTTCAACATGAAAAACAATAAAAGCTACAAAATTCATCTTTCCCAGTCGACTGAAAAGAAGTATTCCCGACTGCTGCTGACTGACTCTAATATATTGAATTACTACACATACTCCACAACTATTATATCAACTCTGCCTTTCTAAACGCTATTCACAAAACTTTGCTCTTCCCGGAATACGTGGATATTTATACTTTTTACTTAACTTTGATGTGCTACATGCACTCTGTCCTCGTCGTTAAATTTCATACCCATGCTAACACAGTTACTATATGGCCATGTTACAAAACAAAGATAGAAATTCACATATACAACACTTTTTTCAGCATTGCATAACAGTCTCTTCCGCTGAGCTAAAGGTCACCAAGACCCTTTCATCCTAAGTGAGTTCCTATAAAATACCAAGACATAAAGAATCAATACGGATGAAAAATCTCCCCACAATAACTGTATATACGTACTCACGATATTTAGGTATTATTATATAGAGTATAGGTATGCACAGGTTGCTATCTGACCGCCTTATGGGCCAGAAGTAGTAGCACCATCCAAATTCATTCTATTTCCATACAATAAAATCTGTCTCCCAATAAGTTAGGAAGTGGGGATGCAGCCTCCTACACACAATTGTACCAAAAGACTTTATTTATAGTCAGGGAATGCAGTATAGTGTAGACTCGAAGATTTAAATGGCAGTGCATATGTCCTCTCCCAGCCTAAGAGCTATATAGTCCCAAAAAATACAGCGGGACATGTATGTACCTATGCCAATTTATTCTGGGTGTATGTATGTATTTTTCTTTTGATGGCATTGCATCTGAAGCTCTGATAAAAGCATTGTGCGTATCTATATTATACGCCTCAGCGACTCCAAGACACTATATCTAAGAATACATTTATATCTGTTGTGCCGAGGCAAGTATAAAAACAATTTATGCGTAATACTCGGCATACCTTTTTGTTTTCGGTGTGCTGTTGCTGTTCTCTATTAAGTAAGTTCTGCTACGAGTAGTAAAAGAATTTACTTGACGAATACTTGTAGTCTTGTGCATGACATATAGTGAACTGCCTTTAGATAAAGTATGCCCTAGTGCATTTCATGCCATTGAAATCTCGTTCCTTGTCTATTTGCTACACTAGTAAGAGTTCCTGCTTCTGAAAGCATGTGCTCTACGAATAAAATACGGTAAAGTGCAAATCCTGAATCTGTCTTTGTGCCGTTCTAAGAAATACATAAACCTATACACAGCCCAGTTACACACAATAATAAAACACACAACAAAATACAATGGCAAATAGTACTAAGACCAATAACAACCAGCTATACATTTTCTACTGCTGAAACCCGTCTGATCTACTTATATGGCAAATATATACCACTGAAGAATCTATATAGTAAAGCAGACAGTATTAAATGAGTTCCAAAATGCCTAGCAAAGTTAAGGACCAAAATAAATGTGTTTGTATTCCTCAATTTATATGTCCACTATAGGACATTTGTCATTTGTTCATGAGCTTAGTCTGACCTAGGATGCATTTAATGGATGTGTCTGTCGGTATGCATAAGTACCAAGATCGATTGTGACTTGGGTGATCTGTCTGAATGACTAGCAAGCAAGAATATGTTGCCATCACCCCGATCAACAGAACCCATATAGTCTTTCCAATTTTATCCATGTGCATATACCAATTCACCATCCATACTATAGGAAGGCAAAGTTCATAGGTTTTCTATAGTGATTGACTTGCTGTGTTTTGTTTCGTTGGTCTAAATAAGGACACTAGTACAAAGGAAAAATCCTGGATAGTCGCAATAAGTAAAACACTGTGTTATTTAGAATTCATGTTTATGTCATTGGACTGTATCTAGTGTTTTCAGAGAGCGTGCATTTTTATTGTTCTGCAGAGAGATCTACTACATAATACACTACAGATAAAAGTTAACAATAGGGAACAGAGTGGCGGGTTTAGAGAAAAGATCAGATCTTGGCACTTTCAGCTATATAGCCCCTACTATCACCTACTATTCTTGCCGACACGTAAGGACACAGTGAATAATGCATTAAGTCCTCTTACAATAAGTAAAATAAAAATAGAACAACATCTGCTTGATTTGATGGGTTTTACAATCTTGTCCGTGTAAGATATAAGTGTGTGGATAGAAGACGAGGTACTTATTCCGCGTATATGGTAGATATAAGTATATAATCCGATCGATGATGATCGTGCCATGGGTCTGTGAAAAAATGAGATGGATGGATCTGTGATCTTGTGCGTAGGAACCGCGGGAGATCCTGTGGAGGATGTACGTGCAGTGTATGCATTTACAATATTTTAAGATATTTGGAATGATGAGGAGAGTAAACAGACAATCTGTCTGAAAATTACACCAAAAAAGAAGTCTGGTGAACATGGGAGTATTCAAATTACAAATTTGTAATGCGATGAGGGGAAAGTAGGTGAAAGGGAATTTGGTAATCGCCGTAAGAAATGAAAGGACGGAGGAAAGCAATTTTGTTTTCCCTATTCATTACCATCAGAGCTCCCAATGGAAAAGAAATATTGATATAAAATGGCCATTAAAATAGAAAAAAGGAGAGAATAGACCCAGAGACCTACTTTTCGACATTAGTGTCTAAGCAAGTAGACAAGTCTTACAAGTTGTGTGTGTGCTATACACACGTTGTGACTTTTCTAATAGATAGTACAAAGAGGCAGGGAATAGATACCTGCCTCATAAAAATACAATTCTCTATCTCATTGAATAGTGGGTTGGCGTGGCAGTGTATAGAAAGGCGACTCGTAGGCCATGAAGTGCAACGAAACGAAGCAATTTCACATTATATATACAGCATGGTAGATTATTAACTGCTTGAGATGAGAAAGCCCTCGTGACTGATATCGGGGGATAAATCAGCGATAAAGTACAACATAAATAATAAAACCAAAGAGGGGAAATACATATCTGGCCCGCATACATATACGCAGAGGGAAACAAAAGCTACGGAGAAATGACACATCAAAATGTCGTTATAGCTCTAGCATAACCAAACGGGGGATTTCATTGTGTGAAAGCTATAGCTACCATTGTGTTACATTTCCACACGCTCTTTCAATCACTGTATACCTTATATGCATCTATTATAGGAAATGTGTAAAAAAAATTACGCAATCTCACTGCAGTTGAGCTGTGTCCTTATTTGAGGAAGGTAAATTTAGGCGGACATGTTCCGTCTCCGCAGAATAGATATTGGATGTGCTATTGTATGCAGAACAGTGTAATTTGGGTCCTTATAGTCTCTGACATCTTCATTCCATCAGTACGGAAGCCATGTACGCATGCAAAACGGGAGACTCGATTTTGTCCATGTGTAAGCCAGTTAGGTACATATAATACCAGTGAAGCAATACATAATGTAAATATTAGACTACTGTGACTCCAAGTCTTTGGCTGCTAGATATAAAGAAGACTGACAGTTGGGCTTTAGAAGTGAACGTAGCTAACACACTTAGTTGAAAAGAAAGAAGGACAGGACGGCGTCTTCGGAGAAAGTCTTCAGCTTTCGCAGTACACAGAGACAGCTCAGATAAAATGTGGGCGAAGCCAAGAAAAAATTGCGGAAGCACATAAAAGTGAAGAAGTGGCATCAGTCCTTCTATTCTATAGATCTATAGTTGACTACTAGATCCAGTATTTAGTAAATGGGAGATAGGCAGTGTAAAGTGTATCAACTACAGTCTTTGCATGCTACTTGCACAGAATGCCACATTTTCTATTCTCTACTCGCCTATGTACTTTAGTGCAGCTACCTACTACTCCTACTACTACTACTGACTACACGTTCATACAGAAACACAAGGCCGCACCAGACCAGATCACTGGCACTCAAGAAACCATTCCTTGCTCAACCAGTACACTACACTCATCCACACATATTTCCACGATGATACATAATATAGTGATATGTAGACACTTTTATCCCTAAGGAATACACTCGCCTACTCGACAACCCACTACTATGCATCATATATTTATCACACTTACATACAACTACTTACTATAGCTACTACTTTGGATACGCAACTATCTTTTATTTTCCCAGAATTCAAGACGTGGGAAACCTAAGCTCCTGTATCTCTACACAATTTCCAATATTAAAAGATGCAGGGACTACGATCGCTTTTGCTTCCTTGGCTCCAGCCCTGACTAACTATAGACAACACAACGACAACAGTAAGCTAGAAATATAGTCCCTACATCACAAACAGCTAGTAGCCGAAATTGGAATACGAAAAATACAAACTCATCCTTCTCTACAAGAAACTATTAGTCTGTAGGATCCACAACAAAGACTTTCTTCTAAGTGTTAGGAATTACTTATATTTCCCAAGTACTACCTAATGATAAAGAGGTATATTATGCCATTTTTCTATACACAGTGAGGTAATACTAGCAAAATGACAATACATACTTCACTCAGTAGGCTAGCTAGGATTTATGAGGGAATATATAAATACACAAATTCACAACAGTCACCACTCAAAGCCAATAATATACTTCTGTGTAGACAGTGAAGATAAATATAATGTTTTAGATGTAAAACTGCACTACTCGTATATAAGTATATAGAATAGAAGAGTCTGAAGGGTTGCTAATGTAAAACCGATTTGTCAATTGATTTGTTCTTCAAAATGACTCCACTTTCTCTCTGCCATCATGTACTCTCAAGAGAGTTCTCGCGGAGAGTACTTTATAGTGATGCCAAAGGAGTGAATAAGAAACAGACTCTGATGACATTTGGCTGGTTTTGACGTAGTGGGACTAGCCATCTACTGTCTCTATAGGTATAGCCTCATGTAAGTCGAAGAGGAATGACCATGTCAAATTTAGTCTAATATCGGACAGATACTGTGGCTGTCATGAGATCGCAACATTGCGGCCTTTGTCTTATTTGACTTTTTCTGGAAGAGTTCTACAAATAAATAACGCGACATGAGTGTTCGTAAGAGCATCTAGCTCGAGAAGACACAGATCGAGCTATAGCGAATCTTTTGCCCAATTCTTTCATTCAATTTAGTCTAGTAGTTAGTGGTATAGTAGCCACTGCGATGACAGAATAGAAATTGTGGAGGAACACGTTAGGGAAATTGATATCTTCTCTTGTTTTTCGTCAGCGAGAGTGTCTTGTCACCCTGAAGCGGAATCTGAATGTGTGCAAAAGGGTTTCGCTAGCATTGGGACAGACACGACTGGCCTTGCTTATGGATTCTTCCACATGACTCCCCTAGTGTCCTTTGCTATACATCTGTAGTCGCGGTATATCTGTAGTCGGTGGCACTTGAGTTGGCTCAGCGGACTCTACTGACTGAGTTGCGTAACGTTGTAAAATCAGTCCATTCATGAGAAGTGAGTGAAATGAAGTTGTTCTGTATTGTGCCCAGTGTAATGCAAAGGAGATTCGTGACAGCATTTCCTTACATTTTCATCCCATAAACTATTCATTCTCTTTAGCATTCTGTAGAAATTATAATGTCAAATAAAGAACTCTCTTCCCAGACATTACAAACACATAAAATGAATTTCAAGTTCTAGCTTGTCCTGAGAAAGGATTCAATTTTCTTGTATTCCTGTTCCTGTCGTCTCAATTTTGTGCTAAGGCATCCTCTTTTGTTTTCAATTTGTTTGTTTACACAAGTTTCCACATTACCATTATAAATGCAACGCACTAAGTAGTAGTCCTATCAGATGGATACAATGCTAGGGCTTAATTTTCTATTTGCTTATTTTCCTTGGCAATGTTATGCTTTGCCTCTCACTTACAGTCTCAATTGTGTAGGTGTAAAGAATGGGAATCAAACCATATTAAGTATATTGTTGCAGCATAGTAGTCAACCGACAGAGCTTTGTATATTGCTACAATAACAATAGGAGCTAGGATAGTAGATGTACATTCATAAACCGGAGGGACATAAAAGCTTATGCTGTAATGTAGTACATAGATGACAATGGGCCACGCCCACACGACACAAACTTACACCCCGATCCCATAGCCAACACTTTCTTGCGGTTTCATTCCTTCTTTGCTTTCTCTGTGTTGTGCTACATTAGGAGTTGAGAGACATAATGATATTAGCAGAGAAATAGGTAGGTCGTAGGTGGGTCGGAGTTTTAGCATGAAATGAAAGAAAAGGGAGCCATAGATATTTATGACTTCCCTTGTTCACCCGCATGTTTTCCTTTTCCACTTGAAGCAGTTGGAGAAGTTCCGCACTGTCTGAATTGGAAATAATGGGCCAAACAGGCATAAACAACATTAAAAATTGGCAATATTGCTAAAGTTGAGAGTTTGAGTAGGAATGTTTGTCTTTCGGTCGGATGGAGAGCAAAGGAGCATGCATGCATGCAATGCATGCAAACAGGCATTTACATTGTATGTGTGTCTTGTGAACAGATCTGGTAGGCCACGGCCGTTTTCCTTGACTTCCCTCGTCCCCTTCATCTCCTAACAGAGAGTGGCATTAGTCCGCCTGCCGCTCACTCTTCCTATTACACAAACACATACACGGAGGGAGAATCCTTAGCACTCGTAAGTATCTATATTACTTGTGATAAAATCCAAGTTCTTAAAGTAAGTACTACATTCCTTTTTGTATTTAGGTTATAGCATGACTACAAAAAGACTTATGTACGAAGACGCGGACTAGCAGTCCAATTGGGATGCGATGCTTCAATTCAACCTCAGTGCTCCTGATTCCTCTCCGTTGTTATCTTTTGTTATTTTATGCGTGCGAGAAACGAAGAAGGGGCGCTTTATGCAAGAGCAACTTAACTTTGAATGAAAAACCTACATACAGATGCAGAATTCTTTTAGGTGGAGAGTTTCTTTCAGTCAACATCTCCTCAGCCACTCACTCACTCAACTCTTTTAATACCATGTGTACTTAGGTAGGAATAGTCAGAATGGGGAATGTATGCAGAGAAGGGCGACTGTGTCTTTTCTTCAGGGAGAATGAACCGAAACTCTTGCTCTGTGCTCTAACTGCTATCCTCCTCCATATACGCTACTGCCACGTTGTGTTGGTGCCTAAGAAAGTAACTGCACTGAATTGAAAGAATTGAAGTCTTCACTGGAGTAGAAAAATAAAAAGTAGGAAAATTCTTCATGTGAACCGAAGAGAGTATTATTTGAATACCAACGCTGTGTCCAAAATGAGTTCTAGTGAGGAAAGGAATACACCGAAATCGGGACAACGGAACTGGTATATTACACTAGTTGTTATGTTGTTCCGAATTTAAGGCGCTTTTCAGTATAGGCTCTTGTATTTTGCATTGTGTATAGGTGTTCTTCGAGAGCAGGGACGAAAACTCTCTTCCTATGGGCTTTTCTTTCCACAGCTGGTGCATGTGGAATTACCTCCTTCCATTTATCATTTCAAATGCGGAATCCCATTTTTACCTACATTCATATCATTCCCCACGTTTCCCTTCCTGTTTTGTATTCTGACATAAGGGTTGAATAGTTCTACACTAACTCCCCTTACTCCCCAATGAAAACTAAACTAAACTCAAAGTTAAACTGCATGTTAAGGTCTGATGCGTTTCCCTAACAGACTCTTCTCCTTAAGGATTTGTCTGTCTTCCTTTGCAAAATATTCGGCAGGACTTTCTCGCCAGGAAAACCGAAAGCCTCACTTCTACAACTACTGACATTTGAGGGGAGTCAATCTCCTCTTGCATGAATCATGGGAATTTCTGTTTTCCTTAGCTTATACTTCTCAAGCCGACAGTAGACTCTATGTTCATGTCACTGTCCTCCACTCATCTTCCTCCTACTTCTATTATTGTTATTCTTTCAAGAAACTTATTGTTACTACTTTGTATTTCCATCACATAATAAAGTAGGTAGGCTGATTGTGAGAAAATTGAAACATTTACATACGCATTCCCCTTTCTTCCCTAAAACTCATGCTTTTCAATCTTTATCTACACTTTTCTTTGGTTTAGGGATATCTGTTATTCTAAATCGAAAATTATTCTGTGAAATGAACATTCTTTACCAGAAAAAGTAAAACAGTGTAGACGAAGTCGATTGGATGTCGTCACTGATATGTTTTGCATAAATCTCTAATCTGTTGGAATATAAGGAATGAAAGATGTTGAAAAAATAAATTGAGGTGTATTTTGAGACATGATAGTATGTGATATACGGCAAGTAATTGGGATTGGGACATTTTGTGTCATTTAATAGAAGTCTTAGCAGTATTTGGTAAATAAGTTGGTAAGTGAACTGTAATGTAGTAATAGAAAGTACAAATGGTATAATTAGTATTTATTAGGCGTGCACACAGAAAGAATCACAACAATGTTCTGAAAATCAATTGGTTGTTCTTTTAAGTTTTATGTAGTAAGAGGTTGAAATGGTTTGGGGAGTGAAATGGTAGCAGTTACTGTCAAAAGAGGAAATCTCCCTTCGATTCCAGCTCCTTAATTTAATTGGCTTAGAAATCGAAACACGTTTCCAGACTACCTTTTTTGCACCCATGAGCTAAGAATACCATAACAATTACTTCAGATACATCCAATAATTGCTAAAGTCAATGTTTCCTGCCAACCAGTCAAGCAGAGAGACAAACCATGCCATTATAGGAGAAAAGCGTCTTCCTCCTAATATACGTCTGGCTCTATATTTCGAAGATAGGATGTGTGTATGTGTGTGTTCTGTATGAGTAGTTAGGTAGCAGTCGTATGTACGCTGAGTACAAGTGGAGCATTAGAGAAGAGATAAAAAGTAGCACGCGGGATGAAACCAAAGAGAATAAAGGAACATTGAAGGGAAAGGAAAAGAATAGAAGAGACAGTAGTAAAGGAGAATTGGAGCACATTAGGCTTTGTTAGAGCAAAGCTTTAACATCCGCAATGAGATTATAAATTAGTAAAACAACCGGGAATTCGAACCAAACCAAACAGATCTGAACACACACATATTGCATTGCTTCGTTGAAAATACAACAAGAAAGAGGAATGATACGAGATAGAATGAGGAGACGAGCACAATGCAGGATAAAATATACCTAAGACAATAGACTAAACCGCATTGCATTGCACAAGATTCCCACAGCAGTGCAATATATTGTAACAACAGTATTTCCATGTCGTCTTGTGTTTTTCCATGCCATGTATGCCATTCCATTCTCTGTCGTATTAAGCGAGCATACCTAGTCGTTACTGCTCTTAGGAGGAGGAGGCACAAAATGGGAAAGTAATTGAAAGTATGTGAAATCTCAACTGAATAGTGTGTAGTGTACTTTAGTTACTCGTGTAAAGAACGAACAACAATGGCCAAGTAGCTAAACTACACAAGTATATATCTATTTGCAACTATTTTCCTTCAGTCCTGATGTGCCTTTGTTTTGTTTCTTTGCGAGAGTTGAGTATTTCATCCTGAACAGTATTCCAGTCACAATATTGGCTAACCAAAAGCAAACCAAAAAGACTATCGAAAGGGAAGCGTGTTAAAGGGGTGTTGGTACACCACTATACACAAAATACTCAGTCAAGTCACACAGAACCAAACAGAAATGCTACGGCAGCAAAAACAGAGACGAATGCCAAAAACACACTGAACAAGACCAGTCTATTTAGTTTATCACTCAACCCTTAACTAGGAACATCTCTCTCGATATGTCCCGTACTCCTTAGACCATCGCAGTTCTATCTCGTGCAAGCCTCTAAGGAGATACTTGCTCTACATTTATTTGTAAGGCCACAGACTCTATTTAGATACAGTTGTACCGCTTTCCACAGATGTAATCCAAGCACACCGACGCGAAAAGACTTTTCCGGCTATCAGAATTAGTTGCAGTCATTACGGATACACTTCATTCTCATTATTTCTCAAATCAAATCAAGGAAAACGGTTGGGAAGCTACCAGACGGCTTAGTTTCTGCCTCCTGGCTTATAATTAACCGACGACTTTTCCAAATTCTCATTCTTTCAATTACAGATAGAGAAAGCTTAACCGGAGAGATAATAATTGTTTCCAGACAGCAAAAGCATTATTGG
>JABASH010000081.1:0-63851 GCA_019776445.1 Tomocerus maximus
TTTTGTCCGTTTTGTCCATTTTGTCCATTTTGTCCACCGGCCTGGACAAAATACAAAAAAGTGGATAAAATCCCAACACTGGCTTTTTCGTTATAAATATCAGATACTGATTGCATAGTGAGTTTTAGTATTCTCACTATTTTTTGGCGAAATGACTAACTGGAATGGTACAATAAGAGTTTTAATAAACTAAGAAGTTAGTTGTTCTATGTGTAGTATGTTACCGAAAAAGGGCCATTTAAAAGATATCCTTCTGTAGGAGCACAAAGTTTGTTGTGATATAGTAAAGTAGAGGAATTGTATGAAAGGTGGGAAAATAAGTGCAAGTTGTATGGGCTGATCTTTCCTATTATTTTGACTGTGTCTGACTTTATTTGTCGGTCGGGTAGGTAGAAATACGTACACATAAAGTAACGGAATGTTAAAAAGAATAGAATGCAATGTTCTTTCTTGTTCTTCGACTGAATGTAAAGTTGAGCTCTGTGGTGTGGCTTGCTGAACTTAGTCTGCATCATGTTCGATCGTTGTTTCTCGTTGTGAAATCCTCTCATGTTCTCCTTTCCACGTTGTCTGTTCCCTGCACACAAAACTTGAAATGTACGGAGTAAATGAACGTGCCGTATTTCAAGGAATGGACGCCTAGTAGGATTTTATTCCCCACTCACTTCTGTCCAGATGAGATGGAACCTGAGAGGGCACTGCGGACATTTAAGACCGAAGGACTAATTTCTGAAAAACGGTGGGGAGTCACTGAGATGTGAAACTGCACTAGACTGCAATATACTACATACATAGTGAAAAAATAACGAACCTTTGGAGAGAACATTGTCTGGTGGATGTATACACGAAGCACCTACAACTCGTGGGTCTGTTTACAGATGTAACTGATAAGATAGGAGAGCAGAGACAGAGCAATTCAAAGTATTATGGGTCCATGTCCATCTTCCATCAAGGTTGTTCCGCTCAGATTCTCCTCTATGGATTCATATCCTTTTGATTCCTTTCTAAAAATAAACTCCACTGGCTGTGCAACATTTTCCATGCGATGAAATAAGTAAAGATAGGTAGCTTTATAAAGGCTCTCTTTTACGATTACAGGCTTTACTACAGATTACACGGTGCACTGTTGTGTTGAGTTAGTCATTCGGCTCTGTGTATGCTATATATAATTACATACATAGCTGTAGGTTGTGTCAAATTAAAGTTGCGACTGTTGACTCGTTCTTTTCATTTCGATAGACTCAAATTGTTACATTATGCTCCACACAATAATAAAATATTCATTTATTAGCATAATATCTTGGGTTGGGTGACTCCTATTCAGAAAAGCAATCTGAGAGAGATACAAAGGCTACAGTTGATGTGAGATTATGTGAGACGCAGACAGAACTATTTGCAATTGCATTGCACGAATATCTGCAACGACGTCGCTGGATATCAGCAAAATACATAAATGCATGTCTTTCTCCTTGTGTGCACTCCACCAATGCGAATCTCAATAGTAGCATCACTATTATGAGCCATCATGTTCGCAACGGAAGGCAAGAAACATCTAATACACTGCCTTCCACTGGCGATGAGATTTGATTGGATCCATCCGACAGATGATATTTACTCTCTCAACAGTTTGACTTGCTGCACTTTACTTCGGCAGATAAAATTAAAAGCTATTGTTCCATTCTTTCAAATTAGATACAATAAAACATAGGCACGTTGAAATCTTTTAATCGCGTTAGTGCAGAAGAGCAACGCTTTATTACTTGACAGACTCCTGCATAATGTAGCGACACTCAATTTGCTGTATTTGCGTTAATTGTGTGTTCACACATTGGGTTTCCTATCACCAGCAATCAATAATCAGTTCCCACGTCAGAATTCATTATGTGCAAAGTTCTCATTTAAATCTCCATTCTATTGTCCTTCTCTTCCAGCAGACATTGATAAAGAGTAATGTTTTATTAAGCCCTGTTTACACTACATCGTACAAGTGTTACATTTGATTCTTAATGCTAGACGTTAAACTAAATAACAAATTAAGCAGTATACGTGGGCGATGGTAAAACCTTCACAATTAGGAACTTTTAGATGCCTTAACGTATCATTTACAGATCATCCTATCATCAAACCTTGTAATTTTTAGTGGCTTCTGGTCTACTCAATAAGTATTTCTTTATAGCTGCACACTAAATAATGGAATTATGGTACCATTATTACTAGAGTTAGGGCTACGGCTCAGATTCAAGTCATTGTGCATTTGCTATTGAAGGTGGAAAGGATGCAACTGAAGTGAATCATTATCTGTATATGCCTGCAAAGAAGGATTTGTTGTTGGGGCATTAGGTAAAACAAATCTGACAACTTTGAGAGCTAAAGTTGATCCAATTCCATGTAGAGTAGGTAGGGAATAGTAGAGATGAGTGCATAGTGAAGATGATTTTGTTTAATAACAGATATTGCCACTTGTAATGCGTAGCATTAGCAAATCTCCCAACTGTGGGCATTTCTCAGGTTGAACATGGCTGCTAACAATGGTGATACAGTAAAACATTCCAATCTGAGCCAGCTAATAGTGTCTGGGTGGATAGTCAGGCTAGGGAAGGTAAGTGTCTTAAAACAAATCCACTTTAGGTGAAATTACATTACGTATTATTACATTTCACTTCACATCCCGTAAGCGTTGTACTAGAATCCCTATCGCTGCGATGTCTGAGTCGGCATGCAAATGCAAGTCAAGTGCAAGGCATATCTTCAGGCTGTCTCAGTCTCCCTCTCTCATCTTTAGCTCGGGATTCCATCATCTTCCCCATACATTTCCCTCTCCTCATTCCCATCTCTCACCTTTTATGCATATATGCATGTTGGGAGATGGATAATGATACATAGATAAGTATAGGGAGAGCAGGCAGAGGCAACCGAGTCATATCCCAGATTTACATATTATTATGATGTTATTAGCAGACCTAGACCTAAGGTTCACGTCATGTGTAAGCACAAATATTTGGATTCCTCTTGCGTATCTTTGGGATGCTTACATAATACATGGCCCGATGTATACAAACTAGCTATATCCCAGGCACTAGTGCAACATTTGCGAAAACAGCTAATGGTTACTCTATATCAGTATCTTCCTGTTTGCAAAAGAGCAATTTAACAATGAGCTCAACTCATACATATCCTTCCCTACAAGACTCTTCTGTTTACATCATCGGAAGGGAATCCCATCTCAATCTTGGTCTTGCCTGTATTACGTATGTGGTGTTTGTATTCCGTCCTCATTTTCTCACTGTGCATGCAGTCCCTCTACTATGTTCTGTAAGCAATCCTATATAGACACTGGATCTTACTTCACAGTCCCCGTACCTTTGATTTCACAAAGCCATTATTAACATTCTAACTGAATTTGATGAACGTATTAAAATAGGATATTACAGTATAATATTAAAATTAATGTACAAGCCAGGATCAAGAAGGATAGGATGTACGTGGTTTCCTCTTCTACTGAGTGTGGAGTATTATTTACATTATGCAAAGAGAAAGAGGAGAAGATATTCCGCAAGCCGCACTCAATGCAGCATACAACGGCACGATTTTCTCTCTCCGTCTCGACACATCTCGGTTTTCCCTTTTTGTGTCTTCCTAGCAGCATAACGTGCTCGAGTGCAAATTCTGAGTATGTCTATGATACAAGTACGGCACTACAGCTACAGTAGGATAAGCCTATATACAAATTGTCCATATGATCACATTTAAATAGCTTGCATGCCAAGTAAAGCCACAGACTGAAATGCTGACTTGGCTCCAGGACACTGTGAGTAATAATTACAAAGTACAAATACTCGAGAATGGAGCTGATGATGAGTTTTGATCTGCCATGTCATGTCATTTCTATTTTCATCTTTACCGCATTATGCAATTTGTGCTGACTGATCTTGAGTCTTGACAAGACATTTCACTAATTATTCGTCCTCTCCATCCACTCAACTCCCTAAACAATCTTTTCCTAACCAACTACACACATTCATTTTCAACCCTTCCCAGGCACCCAAA
Organism: Tomocerus maximus; assembly: GCA_019776445.1. NCBI lineage: Eukaryota > Metazoa > Arthropoda > Collembola > Entomobryomorpha > Tomoceridae > Tomocerus > Tomocerus maximus. Next base: position 4,048 of record JABASH010000081.1, read on the forward strand.
TCCACTCGCTTAGAAATCATAAACTAACAGTACAGTGTTCATATATTCTCTTATTTTGTATGTAGACTTCGTTGGCCATTTCATTCCTGACTGTGACATAGGTAATGAAATTTAATTAAGTAGCAACAGCAGAAATTCTATGATCGTATTCTGTATTAAAACTGCTTCTAGGCATTGTGTTCACAAATAGTTTACCACACTAGCTGCGCTTTTAATTTCTAAATAGTAAATGTACAAATTATGTCTACAGCAAGCAAAACTTACAGGCAAAATGAAAATTCGTTTTTATATTTGGCTATAGCGTCCTTTGATAGTCACTAATAGAAAGAGATATGTCATCTCATGAGATCATGAAAAATAATAGCGACAGACTACAATTCCTTCGTGATAAAAACATACTTGGTTACAGCTCACAACATTTGTATGCTTGTACTTTATGAAAAACGTAAACCTAGTACGAGTACATATTTTTGTATTATGCTAATCCGTCAAACAGACACAAAAGAGAACTAATTTTTCCTTGCAGTTCCTTTTTAAAAGTTCATGTGGTGACATTTAAAAGCTCTCGGGGCATTTATGTACTACAATAATTAATTCTAGACAACATATACTTCTATATGACATAGACACATTATATTATGCTTATTTACTTAGTAACGTGAATTTTTGGACAATGAAGGCATTCGAGGTATATAACGATTTTTGCCTAATTTACCTAATTTCCATCTATTGTGTTTCACTTATAGTAACCATTTACATAGGCTGATTTTACATCGTCTTAGCTCTCAAGGATTAGTAGAAGAATGCATAAATATTGCAAATACGCCTTAAGAATTCTCTTTGGTGTGGTGTGACATGAGATTACTGCGCAAAGCATTCATTACTTGTATTTAATAATCTGAATTGCTGATTTTGCAGATTCCTCAGACATAGTTGACTGTAAATTGAAATTAATTTTGGGACTGATATGGACGCTGATTTTGCACTACTCCATCTCGATGCCCATGTGGGAGGGAGAGGAGGACTACCAACAGGGTGACAAGGGCCCTACTCCCAAACAAAGGTAATCCTTTAATACTTACAGCTTGTGTGCACATAAATAGTAATACTACCCGAAAGAACATACATACATTTCATCTTTGCTTACTGCATTGTGTTTGCCTTGGGTTCTGACTCTGGAAGAATGGCTACCATTTCCATTGTTAACGCGACATAAAAGCGGAATGCAGCTTTCAGCGTCAAGTTAGAGTACCTACAGGCAAGATTTTGCAGAAAGCATAGAAATGGCAATTGTAATGTAAACAAATGTTAACAAGAACGTTCTAGTACTTAGGCAGTTCTCTTCTGTTTCTGGTCTGGACTTTGTTCAACATGCTAACTCGAAATAAAAACAAAGTTACATCATAGATCTACATTTACGTAGCTATACTGTAACATATCTGTGAATCGGCAGGGATATTTTTTACAGATTACACTACAGTTTCCCTGCAAAAATAAAGCCCGACGTACATAAACAGTCTGAATGATATACAGAAGCATGCCACATTTATTGTAAATAGGTGAAGTGTGTAGGTCCAGATTTGCTTAGCCTCTCTGGTGGCTACTCCCTTCAGTTTAGGGAATTTTCTCCACTTGAATCCAGGCCCTTTCCTTTCATCTTCAGCCTACCAGGAGTGTAATGTTTATATTATTCTCTTCCGTCTCTCCTGCACTATAATTTTATTCCATTCGAAATGGTGTTCTGTTTCAGATTTTCTAAAGAACCCATGCATCTTGCTCACTCAAATGATATCTTGGGTATGAATTTATGAAGTTGCAAATGCCATGTACCTGTAGGTCCTACAAAATTACAAAATAATTTTTCCAGTATTTTTATCGCACTCGGTTCAAATGTACTAAAGTTGCGTCTCCCTAGCTTAAGTATCTGGCAAAGTAAATTTACAAACAATGAATTTTCGTAGTGCATTCAGTAGCGCCAGGATGGATATATAAGTAAGGTATAATGGACTTGGCTTAGTCACGGCAGATACTTTTGTAACCTGGTTCTTGTTGTGTGCAGACTTTTACATTGGGTCCAGAGTAAAGTTCCCGATCTTCCAATTTCCAACTTTACTTCAGACTGGAATGATGGCAGAGCAGTGGGAGCCCTGGTTGATGCAGTTGCTCCAGGTTCGTTCTTTCTTACTTATCGTTGGTCGGGTTTTTATGCTGATACATCCGAACATTACATATTCTCTGTGGCACAAATCCATGTATAATAAGCTCTGATGTTTCCGCCTCTGCGGACAGGACACGGACCAAAGCCTTCGCTCTCGTCTTCCTTTCTTCCTCCACTTAAATACTCAACTGTCAGTTCTATCCTCACACAAGGGCTTTCTCCTCTTTCTTTATCTCCCTACAATGCAAGAAAATGTGCACTTATCTCCATTGCCATATACATCTACAATAGACACAATTCCTGCATGTACAAAAGACCTCTTAGGCATACTAGATACCAAAATTAGATATCAAAATGCTATGCATACTATAAATTTATGTTTCGATGCCATATGGTGATATAGATGAATTAAATGTATGGAAATGTACAGTAATGGAAATGTCAGAAGTACATTATTGAATTAGTCAAGCCGTTTCAAAATGTACGCTTATGATGTGATTCTCTGACAGCCATATCTGAGATTTTGGTACAGCTATGCATTTTTAATGATTCGTAAGCTAGTAAATTAGTAGAGTTTCCTTGGGTGAAATCTAGGGGTGCCATTAGGAGTGCACTAGAGTATTCTTAAAATAAATATTGTATGGCTCTCGAATCTAAAGTGATGAATGATTGATGATGTAGGGCTGTGTCCGGACTGGCCAGACTGGAATCCTCAAGATGCACTGCAAAACGCCGCAGAAGCCATGGGTCTTGCTGACGACTGGCTTAATGTCCGTCAGGTGAGATATATTTTGTAAATCATCGATCTCTGTCGGCTCACGCACTGCCCAATGTGCTTAGACGACATTTCGTGCAAATGGAAAATTAAAGGTTGATTAATGAATTTATTTTGGTGGTTTTGAATGGTTGTAGCTCATCAGGCCTGAGGAGATAATAAATCCGAATATTGACGAGTTGTCTATGATGACATATTTATCTCAGTATCCTAGTGCCAAATTAAAATCCGGAGCCCCCATCAGACAGAGAACGAATCCTAACAGGTGTGTACACAATTTAATTTGTGAATTAGTATGCCGATTAAAATATTTTATTGAATGAGAACAGTTCAACACTTTTTCGAATTTTAAAAAATGAGGAAAGTTTTTGGGACTGAATTTTCTTTGAAGTGACCATTGTCTTATTTTTCGTGAATATCTATACTTGAACTGAAATGATTCTCTGGCCTTTGAAATTCCTTGGAGAGTTACAATATTTTGCCTAAATTGATTTATTGATTGTTGGTTGTAAATGAATTGATGCTGATGATGATGATCCTTTTAATGGTATCACTCTCTCCACTGTGAATGATATTCATATCATGTCGACTCAATCCTCTCCATGTAGTGTTGCACCACCAAGGTAATTTTTCCCTACCATCTTGGCCAGACTAAAAAGAGTAAAATCCAGTTAATTCTTTCCTAATCCGTAACCAATGTACATATTATGATTATTATGATAAACCTGTAGTTGTTGTACATAGAGTCGTACTCATTTATTTACTCACCGCTGCGTAACATTGTTTCTGCTCGCGTGAGTTTTGTACTTAATGACTGAACAATTGAACCTACCAATTAACATTTATTTACTTTTCGTGCTTTATGGACCATGAAAGTACGGAGCGTAAAGTTTGATGTTTGTTTTCTGGCGAATTTAACGTTTCGTTGGTTTTTCATGTAGCAAGTGTCTATTTGCCTGTGATTATCATTTGCATTTGCATTAAGTGCAGTTTTGACGCCTTGATGTCACGGCGGCCGGTATTGCTCTAGCTACGTCCACGTAGACAATGGCCGACTCCTAATGACTTTTGTGTTTGCAGAGTGAGAGCTTATGGACCAGGGATAGAGCCGAGTGGACCTGTCGTCGGCGCTCCGGCCAATTTCACCGTCGAAACATTTTCTGCTGGAAAAGGGGACGTAGCTGTGATTGTGGAAAACCCCAGAGGAGACAAGGAACCGGTATGCATTAACTTCTCTATTGTCTGATCGATATTCCAACTGCACCTTTCTCTGCCTATCTCCACATTTCCTCGCACCAAATGCATCTCTTCCGACGTGCGTTACGTCTTCGTCCCGATTCTGCACACACAGCATATACTTTTTACTACTGTGGCAGAACACGTTGCTTCGTCCATGTCCGCCCGTCCATTCCACAGTCTATAGCCGATGGGAGGCCAAAAGTTCCAACCGTTATTGCATTAGATAACTTTACGCGCACTGTCCACTTCTATTCCCTAGTACTACATACAATATAACTTGTATAAGTGTTTATGTAGGTGCTGCGTCAGTTTATACATTTAGACACGGTATAAATTGACTGGTCAGTTTGTACATTTTTGGAAGTTCCATGTAAGCCCCTACAAGAAAGCAATTTTCTGATCCTTAGATTTGAGTTATACAATTTAGTTATTAAAAGCGTACTTTAGGATGAAGTAGAGACGAACTTAATTTTAAAGTTGAAAGCTTTCTAAAATGATATTTAAGCAGCGAATTTAAGTAGTTTAATGCAAACTAATGTATTAATATATATAATTATCTATATCTTAATCTATATCCAAATCTATCAGAAAAGTACAAAGCTATGAATATCTTGAAGAGCCTTAGATGGATTTTGAAAGGATGATGTTGCTTTTTGATGTACAAATTGACTAGTCAACTCATAGACTCTTCCCCAAAATTATAAACTGTCTGTCACATAGACACTGGACAACGGACTTTGTGTTTGGCCGTATAGTCGGTAGTTGGTGCGTATGTATGATGTAACGAAGAGTTGAACTACTACAACTGGTATTTGTATAGAGAAGTCCGTGTTCCTGTTTTCTTAGGATGAGAGTGTGGCGATGAGACACGAGGAAGAGAGATGCTGTAGTCGTATAGGCAATAAAAATGTATCTTACTGGTGTTTAGGTGGAGATGAGGTTCAACAACGACCGAAATCTTACTTACAGCATTTCGTACACTCCAAAAATCGAAGGCCCTCACAATGTATCTGTAACGTTCGCGGGTAGGGAGATTCCGAAATCGCCGTATTCTGTGTTGGTGGAAGGGCATGCTGGTGATCCAAATAAAGTGACTGCCTCCGGACCAGGGCTCGAGCCAGAAGGGGTGGTCATTGGTCGACCTACTTACTTTGACATCTATACCAAAGGTACCTACACAAATACTTGCTAACTACTACATAAACAACTTGAGATGGATAGAGCTCTCGTATTTCTGCCACGCCAAACTAACTAATCTCAAATAGCTACTCGAGAAAGAACCAATATCGCCAGAACAGACGGTCGCTCCGCTAAATCCATTTAGTTTAGCGAGAGTTCATCTGCTCTTATACAGAGATAGACAGACAGCCCATAGATATTCGGCAAAGTTTAAATTATCAGGACATACAGATATCTGTCGGTCGTGTAATATGAGAGGACGAGTGGATCCAGGAAAATGAGGGAAATCAAATTGCTCTTTGTCCAGAGTCCTTATAAACCTTTTCGTTTTGTGTGCGATGGCAACAATGAAGCAGAATGAAGGTCCAGATTTGCAATGTCGTCATTCGGGTTTACTGAGTAGTATATTGTTATACGTGTAGTATACATACTTATATATCTGTCGGTCTGTGTTGAAGTTAGGTACTACTACATGTAGGTAGGTAGGATAGGTACTATTGTGTGTGTTGGAGAGCAGGGCAAGATAAACAGAGAAAGTTTATTTGGTTTCGGTGAAATATTTTAGAGGCTGGGAAGGGTGTTCCCGAAGTGATTATTCTTGACCCAGCTGGCCATAAGAATTCTGTGCCTGTGAAACTTCGCCAAATTAGTCAAGACGTCTGGAGATGCGAATACGCGAGCTCTGCCGTCGGCCTGCATTCCGTTAATGTTTTCTTTGCTGGAAAACCCATACCCAAAAGTCCCTTCGGAGTTCTCGTATCACCCATTTCTGATGCCAAAAAAGTACGTGCGTCCGGCAGAGGATTGCAACCAAAAGGAGTTAGAGTCAAAGATGCTGCAGATTTTAAGATTTACACTGACGGAGCTGGTGAGGGGAAAGTGGAAGTACGAGTTATTGCACCCGGTTAGTCTTTTCTTAATAAATACTTTATGAATCTCGTGTCTGCATCTCTTCCTCTCAACGACTCCCTTTCCTTAGGCGGAGCTGCGGAGCCTGTCAATATCCGAAAAATTAACGGAACGACATACGAAGCCGTTTATCACCCTCGAAAGGAGGGACGCTACATTGTCATGATAACCTACGGAGGTCAGGAAATCCCCCGCTCGCCTTTTGAGGTTAATGTAGGCCCGTATAAAGAGTCCACCATCCGCGCGTATGGACCCGGCCTGTCTGGAGGCGTTGCGGGTTACCCGGCCCTATTCACGGTAGAGACAAATGGCGAAACAGGTGCCTTGGGTAATGAGCATTTCTTTCTTTCTGCCGTTCTACCTGCCTAAATGCATCTCACTTTGTTCTCACTAATGAAACAAACACAATGAATCCAGGGTTCAGCATAGAAGGACCATCTCAAGCCAAAATAGACTGTCACGATAATGGAGATGGATCTGCCGACGTTCGATATTTGCCAACCGCTCCCGGGGAGTACGCCGTTCATATCCTCTGCGACGACGAGGATATTCCTAAGTCACCCTACATTGCTCAGATTCTACCCAAAAGCGACTTTCATCCTGAATTGGTAAGCCTACTCCTAATAAGGAACTAACTCAATACGTAGGTACTCTCATTCGTATTAACTCTGATCCCAATTACGTAGCCACTACATGTATTGTATACGTAACTTCATTGTTTGTTACAGAGAATATGTCCTCTCGACCCCTACATTTATTTAGCAATCCTTATCTAGTATCATCATTGTATATAATCGTGATTGTTGTACCCAACTAAATATGTTCCATGTCTCATGTTCCATGGGATTTGTAGCCAAAATGCGATATGCGCAAGCGTGTATATATTTAATAATATAATATATACTAATAATATTGCGATGGGGTTGCATAATTATTTGCATATTACAAAATCAGCTAATGCTTGCTGGGTGCCAACCTTTCGAAAGTGAGCCTTAAAGCTGATGGCCTAGTATAATTATATATTGGACACAACAATTGCAGCCAAAATGTTACTCTTGCAGACAGACCAAAATAATAAACCTATTAGAGCTAGTCGCAAATTAATTTATATTGAACTCGAAAGTCGTGTATTGAGAAGTTTTGTGCAAATTATGGATGAACAAAAGAATACTAATTGTTGTTAATGGAAGTGTACGCTATATCAACTGCAGTAACTGATATAGCTGGTGTATACTTAATTACACCTACTCGGGTTGTTTGCATAGGGATCATATATCATAAATAAATCTGTGCAGTGCACATGCTGAGTGCATATTATAACATATCCTCTGTAACATAAACATTGAGAGAAATGAGTTTGGCTCAGCCCCGACTGATCGTCGGATGCAGAGAGCGTAGCTGAATTTGAATGCCGTTCTTGTTTTGCCTGCTTGGTTTCCATTCTAATGACTTGTTTTCTTACTTAGGTGGAGTGTCACGGACCCGGCCTGGAGCCAACTGGAATTTTTACAAATAAACCTGCAGAATTTACGGTGGATACGCGACGTGCTGGATCCGCTCCTTTAGAAGTCACTGTATGCAAATAGTCTCATTAGCTATTCAGAGATTCACTTCCCTGTCGAAATCAAAATTTGATTGGTACACGGTGTAGAATTGTGATTTGATTGCTTTGCCAGGTTATGGATTCTCAATACAACCAAGTGGATGTGAAACTGAAAGAGACGAGTGACGGGATTTATTCATGCAGCTATGTGCCAAAACGGGGCGCCAAGCACACCGTTCAAGTAAAAACCCGAATATTACCCGAAATGTTGTTCCCCAATCGAATGGTCTAATTAACCATTTGATTAAATGCTAATTAACAGGTGAATTACGGAGGCGTTCCCACGAAGAAGAGTCCATACAGGATCTACGTGTCGCAGCCTACGAATCCCGGGAAAGTGCAGGTGTTCGGTCCTGGAGTGGAGAAAGGAATAAAGTCTCAGAAGTCAACGCACTTCAATATTGACGCTCGAGATGCTGGCGCAGGAGATTTGCAAGTTGCCATAACAGATGAGAAAGGGCAAGCGATTCCGTACGAGTTGTCTGACAATGGTGACGGCACTTTCTCAGTTGACTACTCTCCGCCCACACCTGGCAACTACAAAGTGAGTCTTCCTCGTCATCAAATGAAAATGGAAATTCGATAGTCTTCCTGGAAGGAGTCGTTTGATTTTATTTGATCCGCTCATTTAATATTCTCTGTTTAGGTAAGCGTCAAGTACGCTGGCCAAGAAGTACCTCAGAGTCCCATCCGCGTCGCCGTGCAGCCTCACGTCGATGTGTCCAAAGTCAAAGTCGATGGTCTTGAGCCAAGTAAGTTCTCTATTCTGTTTGCTAAAGGACTAATTGTTTGAAATCGGATGGACAAATAAAGTGTATAGTAAAGTGTGTGATCCACTCAACGGAAGAAATATTTGTTTAGCAAATGCTGTTGTAATGAATTGTATTATTATGCTTTGGCATTGATGCCGAGGAGGTACGGGTAGATAAATAAACGGAAGAGAAATGAAAAAATAAATGTTTGCTGGGCTTCTGTTCAGTTGCACCAATCAATAGCCTGCAGCAGTTCAAAGTGATCACCCAGGGCGCTGGGAAGGCGGACATCGCCGTGTCCATCACCACCCCTTCGGGTACCAAAGTTCAAGCACATGTCATTCCTAGTCCCGAAGGCTTCCTCATCAATTTCACGCCGACAGAGCTGGGCGAGTATCTGCTGAGCATCTCATTCGGCGGGGAGCCCATTTCCAAGGCTCCCTACAGACTCGTCTGCACCCAAGGAAGTGACCCTAACAAAGTGAGGGCGACGGGGCCGGGGCTGGAGAAGGGCACTGTCCATCACCCGGCCGAGTTCATGATTGACACGCGAGGGGCGGGGCAGGGAGGCCTTGGTGTCACTGTCGAGGGCCCTTGTGAAGCTGCCATCAATTGCAGAGACAACGGGGACGGCACGTGCTCCGTCGCCTACCTCCCCACCGAAAGCGGCGACTACTCTATCAATATCACTTTCAATGATGCTCACATACCCGGCTCTCCCTTCCAAGCCATCATTTCTCCAGAAGCAGATCTGTCCAGAATCAAAGTGTCTGGCAATGGTATCCAGCCTCATGGTATGCAATGCACACACCAAATATAGCTCTCACTTTCCCCGCGTCGACGTTCTTGCCCTGTGAATGAGCATGGAGTTTTATTCTTTCCAGCCAGTTTTACTTCCATTTGTTTTGGAATGGTCTATTACTACTTCGGATCTGTCGACTAGACTAGTCATTTTTGCACGGTCACATTTAGTTTTAGTTATTTTTGTGGTACCTATTAATTGTTGTGCATCCTCCTAATTAATAATAGTTTTAATAATATAATTTCAGAATACCTACTGTGTAGAATATTTGACGGAGATCACTTGTGTGTTACCTTTGATTTATTTATTGGATGCTGTATTACTACAGCAGAGTAGTATAGTATTTACTTTGGTTTGATTGCGATTTTACACTTACTTGCATTTCTAATTGTGGGAATTTAACTCAGGAATTATTTATTTATTACTTTGACTGATTCTAGGCGTTTTTGCTGACTCCCCAACGGACTTTGTCGTCGACTCAAGAGCTATATCAAAAGTGACTCCAGGAGGAAAAGTATCTTGTACAATAACAAATCCTTCGGGAACCAGAACTGATAATTACATCACTCCGATGGCTGATGGGACATATCGAATTAGCTATACTCCCTTTGAAGAAGGTCGTCACGTCATTGATATTCTCTACGACGGTGTGCCAATCCCAGGATCCCCATTTGCAGTCAACGTTCGACGAGGATGTGACCCCAAAAAAGTTAAAGCTTTTGGCCCCGGTCTCGAACGTGGCATCGTAAATAAACCTAATATTTTTACAATAGAAACCCGAGGTTGGTCAACTCTTTCCGTCATTTCTCCATTTAGTATCAAGTCTACCAATGACAAACATCATTAGCATCTCTATAGCTATTATACTTTGTACATCTTTAACTATTCAGCGAGTTCAGTCACGATTTTTCATTCACTACTCGTATCACCACCATTCTTTAGTCAATAATAGTTTGTCAAGTGACCAGATGTAGTAATTTATAAAAATACCTTTCATTCACTATACTCAAGGTGCTTATGGAATTTAATCTAATCAGTCCACTTTGTTGTTCGTGATTTTTGCAGGTGCAGGAACAGGTGGCCTGGGATTAGCAATTGAAGGACCATCTGAAGCGAAAATGACGTGCAAAGATAATCGAGATGGTTCGTGCACAGTGGAGTATATTCCAACAGAGCCAGGAGACTACGACATAAGTATCAAATTTGCAGATCAAGATATCCCTGGCTCTGCTTTCAAAGTGCCTGTAGATCACTCAGTGGATTCGAACACAGTGAGAGCTTATGGTCCTGGTCTAGATCAAAATAACTGTCGCGAAGGAATCCCTCAAACTTTTAAAGTGGATGCTTCCAAAGCCGGTCGTGCTCCTCTCGCTGTTGACATCCAAGGTAAGTGCCGTCCGCACTTCCTCCTCATTGTCCTTGCTGCCATTTATTACCTGTTTATTTCTTCCATCAAGTGCTGATACCCTATCGCCATCCAGAGCACAGATAAGTGCTCGAAAATCCTTTTCCTTAATGCTATGCACATCCTTACTCCATGGCGATGTTATCTTCTCACATGGCTCTGACCCGCTTAATGCCCATCAAACCACCCAGTCTAAAAATTTAAATAGTTTTCCGCAACTTTTGTTATCTTTCCTTGTTAAAAGATTGGGCTAAGTGCTTACTCTGACGAAAAGTCTAATACATAATTCGTAGGCTTTGCTCCAAAGCCATATGCCGCATATCTCGAGTATACCCACCTATACATAGATTGCAAAGCAAATCAATGTAAACAAAGATCTGGCTTGCTACTTATTTACATGACATGCAGTAGAGTTGACTAAATAGTTGAGTCCATGACTTCGTCTAATCTCATATCAGAATTATAATAGTGAACTTCATATCTTTCATTTTATACTATAAACTGTATTCAATAGATCATATAAAATAGCTAATGATAATCGGTCCTAGTCATAGTTCTTGTTAGTGTCTCCAGTCTACAAAATGTTCCTGGCATTAGAAAACAAGACAAGCGCTAACTTGTTTACATTGCAACCAAATAACGTTGAAGTAAAATATTTACATTAGATAATTGCAATAATTTTCTGGTAGTAATATCAGATTACCAAAATGTATTAGCAACAATAATTACATAACCACCCATCCCACCTGCCCTCGTCTATCTTGCTGATTTATTGCAACTAGCAACCGAGTTTTTGCAGCGTTATGTCTCGTATTTACCCAAATAGCATTTGCTGCATTGCATTTTGAAATTTTTTGGCAACCTTTCTAGATTATTTAGTAGCTAGCTCATGCCTTGTCCACGTGCATATCAATTTATTGAATAGAATGTATTAGATAAGATTGTGCTCTTTCCGGGGTCTTGACTCTCGCCAGAAAATAAATACATTGTTTTTTAATTGCTTTCCTGGGTGACATTTATTTAATTTGGCAATAACAGGAGCGAACAGCTTCTTAATTGTATAGACTAACCGAGTCTCTTATTGTTTCGTGTTTCAAAGAAATGTAGTTTCGTGACCAATTTATTGAGTAATAAATGTGTACACCAAGTAAAAAATGCTAGTAAAGTTTGTTAATGCAGTGATAGTGGGCTGGCTCTAGGAGATCGTTTGTATTTACATATTAATAATACGAGATGTAGTAGCTGTAGGTCTAGTAGTGTGTAGTTGAGCAATAAGTAAGTAGGATGGGACATTACAATTTGTAATGGTGTAATTTGTAATAGTAGCTTTTTTGGAGTCAAGTGAGAAAGATGAGAAGACGCGAAGATAGACTAAGGCATAATAGTAATGATGACAGGATGCAAACTTGAACTAACAACAGGAGAGATGAGAGACCTAATTGGGCTCTGAGCCAAGTGCTAAGCTACTGGGAAAGAAAACTAATCGACAAGTAAACCGGAAAGAAAGGCAGCACTTTACAGATCCTTGTCGAATAGAAAATTCTCTGTAGACAGACAGTTCGGTTCACTCGAATCGTCCTACTGTCCTCCCTACTTTTCATCAAAACTCAAGTAGACCAAACACACAGACAGAAAGTCTCATCCTCGGAGAACCTATGAACATATAATATCTATAACTTGACAGATGACATGAAAATCAACACATACATTATGCTCTTCCAGTTTCACCACCCAGACCACATAATATTTACTTGCGACTAGACAGGCCTTTATTATCTTCTACTATTTCCCTAAAAAGGCTGAAGTGATCTCAGAGGAATAGAAATCAATGTGTAAACATAAGCCTGAGAAGAAATCTTTCAATTTCCCTGACTTTCACAATTTTTAGAACTGTTAACTCTAAGATGTTTGCAAAGCCTGCCAAGGTCAGTAATAACACTGGGCATAAAACTTTCCATGAAAAATTGGGTTTTACTTATGAAATCTAAAACATGTCAAAATACTTTAAACTGATTAGTGATATAGAAATTTTAATTAATTTTTGCTCTTTGCCTTTCTTGAAATGAATTTTGACAGCTAATACTTTAGCCAAATAAATATATTCTTGCCTATTTTGTACCACTTTAGCCAGGGCAATTTCATTTCAATATTTAGAAAAAAAACTAGGAACCGACGGTTCCAGTTGGAAATTCGTAAAACTTTTAAAGGTGAAGTGTTTTCAAAGAACCGGAAGAATCTTTTCTCAAAGTACTTTTATACTTGTAGGTAGGGAAAGGGTTTATTTATTTATATTCTAGCTCATTACTGTACTACTGGTAATAATAGAGGTACTATATACTATGACTATGGCATTACTAAGAAGAAGAAAATGGACCATTTGTTGTACGCATTTATATTTGCGTGTAGAAACACATTTGCCTTGTACTTCAAAAGTTCGTAAAATTAACTATTAACATAAAATAGGGGGAGATGAGGATAGCAGAGTAAGCAAAGAGTAGGCAATGTTACGTAATGAGTAGTCATAACAAGCATAAGATAAGTGTTTAGAATTTACAAAGGGAACAGTTGACTACCATCCAATATATGAATTTAGCCAAATTATAGAGCACTCAAGACACAAGTAGGAAATTGCTTGATTATATAATATATTCTTAAAGGCACGCTTACCTTTTTCTACGTTTTGTGTGCTGGTATCACTTAAACTACTTTTTTATTGCTGTCATCCTTTCTCGTTCTTTTCATGTCCCAATTTTCATTGGAAACTACGTAGAGATACATAGTGCATTATATAAGCAGTTTACAGAACTAGTAATAGTGAGTCCCAGATCTTCAGCATGGCTGCCTTGGCTGCTAATTAATTGGGAACTTGTTAGCAAAATTAAGGACCTTCAAGCACAACGACCCATATAATTACATTAACATCTCCTTCGTACCCTTTGCAGTAATAATCACATAAACGACCAAAATGGGACATATCTTCCTTTCCCTCTGCTATGGTTATATATATTACTTTATTAAACCTCCATCCTGTAAGTTTTTTATTCAATTAGTTTTTTAGTGGCATGAATGTAAACATTTATAAACGTATCTGCCATATAGAAAGCATTGCAAAAGTATTAATTCAATCAATAAAGAACAAAATGGCAGAGTAAAACTATGTTTTTTTAGAATTCTTTCATTGAAATGACTTGATGGTGAAATATTTAAATTATGTAAGCAGAAAGGGCAATGTGAGATTTTGTATGCAGCCTGTCTATTGTTGGCTTATGTAACTATTGTGCACCAGTTATATGTTTCCAATTAAAGCTAAGCTAAGCTACGCATTAATTTTGTTCTTATTTATTCAGTACAACTTTAGATAGCTAATATTGAGCCGTGAAATTCCTTTAGAGCTGCTATTTGTAAATTGTGAGAAGAATGATTTGAGGTTTTTGAATTTGTTTTGTTGAAGGTCTGAAGGATAAGCCTGATATTCGAGACAATGGGGATGGCACTTATGATGTGACGTACAAACCACCGAAAGAAGGCACCTCTCTGGTTGCTAGTGTTAAGTGGAACGGAAAGGATGTGCCAAATACGTAAGTACTTTTCATATGCATCTTTATGTGCATAGATTTCTGGGTTGAGAGCACACTTTGTGCTAGCTAGGTAGTAAATACAGATAGTGGCAATGCATGTGGCTCTATATTCCAATGTGTAGACAGTTTGCAAAATAATAAGTAAGAGGCTTGAGTCAACTCCCGATTGGACGATGACTTAGAGTCAGCATGACGAAAGAAGAGAAATTCCATAGAAGGAGAATAGGAAACGAAAGCTTTTTCTTTGCCTGGGTGGATCTTTTGTGATGTGAAATGTAATATTATAGACCTGTTCATATGAAAGTCAAACCGAAAGTTGAGCCTGGTAATGTGAAAGTACATGGCAATGGAGTTTCAAGTAAAGGAATCCCAGCGTCCATGTCTGCTGATTTTATTATTGACACGACCGAAGCCGGATTCGGAGATTTGGAAGTGCAAGTTTTGGTGAGCGTTTTATCCCATTCACAGTTTCAAAAATACTAATGCTTTTAATCCCAACTCTCTGTAAAGTTAACAAAAACTCGAGAGAGAGTGCTTAGGCACGGATAACATATTCCGAATCCAAACTCTTTCATTTCCCGTGCACTGCCAACTTGCACCGTCCACCTAAGGAACTGATTTAATTATTTCTACTCAGGGTCCCGACAACTATCCTAGAAAAGTCAAAATTACAGACAATGGCGACGGGACTTTTAAAGCAAATTATGTGCCAGACGACTGTGGACGCTATAAAGTTAGTGTCAAGTACGGAGGAAAAGAAGTCCCCCACTCGCCCTTTAATGTTCAAGCTTTTGCCACCGGAAGTGTAAGTGCCTTTTATACAGATACTTGTCCTATTAAATTATTTTCTATGCACTTGCTTTGTATTCAACTATTGAAGTAGCATAAAAATGCTTTCACCGTCATTTGCCTTTTCGTATATCCACTTTCTCTATTTCTCAAGTCGTTTGGTTTAGAAATGATTTAACTGCACTCTCAACTATTAATGCTCGTTTTATGTACACAGTATCTTTTAATGGACCTTTTATGTCAGTTATTTACGGCTTAATAAATTAGACTACATAAATGAAAATGAATGAGTGCTTACCTGTAAAGAATTCTGTATTCTGGGTTTCTTACAGGCCGACAAGTGTAAAATCACAGAGGGAAAGCAACAATCGCTGACAATTGGCGAGGAGTACTGCATCACGGTAAATGCGAAGAATGCTGGTCTCGGCGCTGTTACTTGTAGAATTCGCTCTACTTCTGGAAGGTAAGGAACCCGTTTATTGTATTCCCATTCTAAGAGTACACACTGTATCTGATAATGCCTGTCAGATAAATTTATTTCTATAGATTGAGTTCACGTATACGTATGTCAAATAGTACCTTAACGGTAAGATGAGCTGGAAGTTATTATAGTAGGAAAGAGAAAAATATTTCGTTCAGTGTCATTTATAGTTGTTGATTGGCTATTTAAACGGTTAGTGACATTAAATTTATCTGACTTCCTTAAATACATTTGCACAGTAAAAATTGCGTATGCGGCTGCATTGTATATTGCATATGGATATGTAGTAATGTCATAGTCATAATATGCTGCTAGTGTGATAATAGAGTTTCTGGGACTCTGCACTAAGTAACTAATAGCTTGGCAAAATAAATTATTAGCAAGATGGCATGGCTATAAATCAAAAGCGTAATAAAATTTTTCATGAAAGCCAAAAATATCTCGGAAGCGCTGTACTACTTACTTTAGCTGAAATATCTGTACGCTACATAATTAAAAATACGTCCGGACAATTGTATCCCAGGAAATATATAAATATGTGCATGGATATACTAAAGTAGTATTTGTGCAGACTATTAAGTGTAAAATGAAAGTGAAAGAGTTGGGTTGTAATAATGGTTGAAGATTTAAGTGCGTAGTTTTGATGGGATGGAGTATAGCCACTTATATCTGAGGATTATCAATCTCTCTTATGTGGTCCAACGTAGTTATATGCTTATCTTTACATCCGAGGATCGGCTCACTCATCGTCAGATCTCTCTCAAGTATGCACTTACTCAGCAAACCCGGCATTCAGCATAGTAATCACGGCGATACATAGGAACAGATACAGATCCCTTTTCTTTCATCCTTTCCTTCGATGATCTCATGTTGTGAGTGAATGTTTTTGAGATTGTGATTGCACAAAAGTGTTTCACTCACTCAGATGGATAGAGAGAACTTGAGTTCGCATGCATTTTACCCGATCGCTTTCTCAGAACAAGCACTTTCCTTCCAGTTAAGTAAGACAGATAGGGATCCACCGATCGGATCTATAGGCATTATGCATCCTTATTGTGATCTCGTATAATATTTAAGTAGGTAGTTACATTTATATTTATACCGACAGAGATCTCGGATTGGTAGAATGTGCAGCTTCATCCGTATCCCTAAAAATAACTCTGCTGAATTCCAACCCGTCGGCTCCTTTAATATCGAGAAAGAGAGAGTTTGAACTCGTCTGAATGTCCTGTTCCAGTATTGTGTCTGATCTGATCTCTACTACATACTTACTATTTCATACAATATCTGACTCAGGATCCCTTCAGCCGTATCCCACCGAATCCTCTTTCTCGTACTATTTTCTATTCTATTTACTGTATCCAATCGCATCCTTTACCGTCGGATCATGATTCTAAATTAGGTTTATGAGGATGTGAAATTGAAGTAGGTGGTCCTCCAGATCACATTAATTCTAAATTGTGGTCGTGTCATCGTGTCATTCTGCGTTTTATAGTAGAAGATGTAAAAGCTATTATGCTAGAAACCTAACTAGAATAGACTTGGCCAATTCCATTAATAAATACCAAGGTAGACAATTTTTAAAGCTAGCAGAACTGTAAAAACCTGTAGACAATAAGCACTATAATAATATGCGAAAGATTCAGTGTACTAAATGCTTCCATGTGCCTTATGCCATGTCAGACCGAAACGAATGCATATTTGCGGAAGATATAGGGATGTATTTAGAATGTTTGAATTCCGAGAAGAGAAAAGGTTTTTGAGTTAGTCTGCAAACAAAAGAACCATTGAATAGCTCTATTGTCAATTGAAATGGGTAAACAAGAAATTTGTCAGAACATCAATTCTAGAATTCTTGACATTGTTCAGATTACAAACTTCACAGCTTCACACATGCCTGCCACTCACACTTGTTAATTGCTCTTTAAAACAAGAGACTCAATTGGCGAGACACATCAATTTATCTACTTGTGAAAGACACGCTTTTGACATTCTGAATAAACTCCAACTACATCTCCTCCGCTAAGAGTAACTTTAACCGCAACCTAAGACTGCTTGCGAAAAAACAGAAAATCAATAGGTAGGCGTTTTGCTACATGTTTTTCTACTTGCTGTGAAACCAGCTAAGCTCACTACACAACCAAAGCAACCTTTTGCTTTAAAGCTTCCGGATATACCTATTCTTAAAATTATTCTGAATAGGAGACACACAAGTCGACGCATGCCGATTCTTTTTATAATGACGTATGACATCTATTTTTTGATAGTGATTTGGATATTGACATTGAAGACAATGGGGACGGCACTTTTTCCATTTATTACACCGTCAAGGACGCCGGAGAATACACACTGAATATCAAATTCGGTGGTCAACCAGTGCCAGAAGGATTCTACACCTTCACGGTAAGGGGCTCAATTCACAAATGAGCTAATTTTCTGTTTGCCTGTCTATTTTTGCTATATTTGAGTTCGCTTTTATTTTATATAGTTATTAACTGATAGGGTCTACTGTTGAAAAATGTTAGATATAAGGAAGATATTTCTACATAGATGGTAAGTTGAATATATAGATTATATGACATCAGATGGTAAGTTGAAAGTTTTTGATGCATTCAGGGAATTTGAATAAATATTCCCGTTATGTCGTCAAGAAATGAATAAGTAGTCAGCAGTTACCCAGTTTGCTAGGAATATATTATTTTTATTAGTATAGAACTTTGTGGTGGTTCATGGACATGGATGCATGGATATCGATGCCCATGATGTAGTTTCATTTTCCTCTTGGCGACGTAACTTTTAGATGCATAGGTAATTTATTTTTGATTGGAAATGGGGAAAATATTCAAATGTAAATGCAGTAAACTTTCGTTGTTGATGAAAGGAATGGAAACCGAGAAGGAATTCATAATTTTCTGTGAGTCATTCGGAGACACGTGAGTTTTCATCATTGTCGAGGTGCTGGGAAAAGGAATCTAAAGAGACGGGAGTCTGAAAGTATTTAACCGACCCCTGTAGTTATCTCTTTCATGTACATTCCCTAGTGTTAGTGTGTATCAAATTTTCGGTGCTCTACTGATTCAGAGTTGGTAAATGCAACCAGAGCTGAATGAGTTTTTGCGGTCGCATCCGCATTCGTATCCCTAGCTTGTGATTTTCTTTCATTTATTCAGAATTTGCATACTGCAATTAAATGCATCGTGCCCAAACTTATTTTTCCTGAAAGTTCAAAGCTGTGTGTACGTGCTGCAGGCTTAAAATAACTAAATTACAGAATATCCACTGTACTTTTATTAACGACAAATCTTTCACAAAAACAGCATCTGATTTGACAATTTATAATATGTAATTAATCTCCCCAGATGCTTTGAGACAGAAAATAATAAAAAATGAGGAGTCGTATGCATGGAAAATTAGTAGCAAATTGAGCATTAAAGAGAGGACGGAGTTGAAGCTACAAATTCAGGAAGCATAACAAAATTAAATTAAATGCGTTCATTTGTAAAACGAGACACGAATCATGTACTTCTGCCATTTTTCATGGTATGACACTTTTGTTTTCGACCTATAATATAACGGGGGCACGATAAGTAGTTATATAACTTGATTTCGGTCTGAAAACAAGACCCACTGTCTCACTTGTGAAAAAGCAGATACTTATAGCGTGCGTCATGTCATGTAAAGTTTTATTACATACTCATAGTAACTGGGTACACAAGGATATGCTGGGAGCAAAACAGTAAGAAATGACGTATTGACTCAATGCATAGTGAATTGACTGGGAGAGATGATTTGGCCAAAAGTACCTAATGTTGTGGGTGGTGGGCTTGTACGTCGTCCCGTTGATCTTTCAGTGACATGCATGGCATATAATATCAGCTCTGGTTCACTCCGTTTACACGGCTGTGTATATTTGTGGATTTAGGTACTTTAGTTACTTATGTGGATTGCAGTCTGTGTGAGTTCACGACTAAGAGATGTCCCAGTGCCATTCTTTCGGCACATACGTATCCATGCTCAGGTTTGTGTCTGCCATCCGTTACACAGTTTATTTATCCATATCGCTGAAATGTAGATCAGTGTGATATAAATATGGAATACGTATTAACAATCCCGATATTTTACATTCATATAAATATACCCATTTAGATGTGAGCATATACGTGTGTAAAATATATCGGGATTTAATAGTGTCAGGATATGTAGATAGCTATGTATATTTAGATGCATTTGTACGACTATTTAACTATAGCTATCTTCTGGCTACTGAATACTAATGTTATGCTGGTGCTAATCCGGAGGTTTATAGTCAACTTCTCTTCGTTAGAAAACCCAATAGAGCATAAACCCATAAAATACATTACTTTTAGGTGGTTGCAGGTTTTCATTATATTTTATCTATCCCAACATTAAATATGTGTGCACGAAATGTACAGATTTAAGATTTTACCTTAAAGAAATATAATCTCAGCATTTCATGATTATGTAGAGATGATATATTCCTGGTATATTGGATGGAATCTTCCAGGTATATAGTCGAGAGAATATACCAAGCATGTTAAGAGGAATCTTTGATTTTGCCATTACGCATTTTGCCATGTTGTTTCAAATATAGTTGTGGCTACGAAGTGTGTGTGAACCCACCGGGTATGCAGTAATAACGAAGAAAAACACTGGCGAACTCCGTTTTCCTTTAGCCTACTCTCTTTGAGGATTTGACAAAGTCTGCACTTGGAACTCTGACTGGTTTACTACCACAAAGCAGCCATGCATTAGTACAGCGTTGTAATAATGGTATTTAGAATGTCCTATGGTGGGTTCGTAAGTCTCAAATCATGGTTAGTCATAGCAGAAATACTTGCAGAGAACAGAAAGCAAACCCACACGTCTATACTTCGCATCATTAAAAAATTATTATTATTTTCTGTTGGGCTGACGAGCGCGAGCTGTGCTGGGAGCGAGCGTTTGATACAAACTTGCAAGAACTAAATATCTCTGAATACGTATGCCTATTACATATAAGTATATGTCTATTATATATAAGTATGTACTTATCTGTATACAGGATTTGATATTGAGTGCGAATGCCAGTCCCTATCTATTTACTTCAGCGACTTATCTTCTTTCTACTTTTCTGTTTGACTCATATCATATCAATTCAATGTAGTTGACTTGACTCCTCGGGGAGTGCAAGATAAAAAAGACAAATCTTTGCTTTTACCCTGTGTGGTGGCTTTACTTTGATCTGAGAAACTTTAGGAAAGTCCTAACTCAAACTGCAAGTCTTTGACGTGGCAACCCTACCTCATAGCCCCAATATATATTTCCTGGACACCTTTACTCCACTCTTAAACAAAAGTTGAATTTCATAATATTCCTCGCACATCGACTGTCATGTCAATGTCTCTTTAGCGACTGAAACTATTGTTTTACGAGGATTTCTGTCTTGTCGTCTTCTAAACGGCATGTGTCAACTTACAATCCTCCTTATGCTAGACATTTAAATAAAGTATTGCAACATGACACTTTTTGCAACCATTCTCATTTCTTTAAGAGTCCCTCTTAAAATGGTGAAATCATGCTATGATTCCCTATGGAAAGCATTTTGGTGCTACACAAAACTTTTCGCCAACATTGTTGATCAGGTTCATTTACCTATTTTTGCTTATGATCATCATGATGACTCATTTTTAGTTTCTTGGATACATTTGAAACAACGTTACACTCAAAGTTGCAACTGAAAACCAAAGTTGCGCCTCGAGGATAGATTCTGTATCATGAAAATAGGACCTCCAAGTCGCAATTCTGAAAGTCTAGTCGTTTCGTTGTCAGTCTGACTTGACGCAACTTTTTCCATTTAGTAATGCGCATTTGAAAAGAAATGAATGAACAGTGAATCTTCCTCATTTTCTATTTATACTTATAGCGATGTTCACCAGATAGTAGCTATGAATGCTATTACTTTAATTTAATCAAGGAATTTCCATATTGAAGTACCTATGTAATTACGTTTCCTTACAGATACGCTGTAAGCATCAGAGTTTCACAATAAAATCCCTGCTGCAGCTTTTAAAGACCACTATTATGTCGCTGGGAACTGAAATTGATTCTTTAATACAGAGAAAATGGGACTTTTACAAATATAGCATGGAAAGTTTTTAAGAGATTGTAACACAAAACTGTAAGACCGATGTCTGGAGTCTCGTAGGCGATATTATTATGAGCATGGGCATTGCCTCTAAGAAGAGGGATCGAAAAGTGTGTTTAGCCAACAATTTGTGTCTGCATTGTGAAAGGGGGTATCTCCTTTGTGTGCACATTATAAGTTAGGCGATGGGGTACCTGTGCATCGTTGTGCACTAGTTTTTGTAATTTTTTATTGCTAAATATAATATAGAGGAATAATCCATCGGTTGCTGTAGTTAGTTGTAGTCTGTTGTGTTTGTTTCTGTAATATTATATCTGATGTGAATCAGATAGGCAAATTCGTGTTTCGGTGAAACACCAGTGGAGTTGACTGGGAATAAGCTTGTTGAGAGCTCCCATCTTGATATTATAAAAATAGGAAATAGGGGGTTGTGTAAAAGTTTTCCTGATCGCTCCGACACCGAATGTTCAACTTGGTGGCGTTCATGAAATGAACGAAGATGCTGTAAAGATTCTTGAGAAATATTTATGGGTCCTTTAGGATGTACAAGACGGATGGCTTACATTTGCTGTGGATGCGTTGCCTGTGCTTTGCCCTTCCCTCGCTCTCCCCACTTTCAACTATCATTCTCTTCTCAGCGTCAATTTTATTCCAACCAGGTTTTTTATCTTTATTCTTTCGGTAAATGGAATTTGCTGATATGCCGACAAAAATTGTTGCTCTAAGAAAAGAAAACAGAGGAGAATAATGCTATGCTAGAACACTGGGCTTATCTGCACAATGTACTATATGCATATATTCATGCAGGAGAGCCAACAAAGGAAAAGTTTATTAAACTTTTGCCCCTCTGAGAAAACTTTCAAGAAAACTAATTCGGTAGCTACTCAATCTATTTACAGCCTCCTTTTCAACTTTTATTAATGTTTGTCTCCTTACGGAATACGGACAGATAGGCATACCCCTATTTCAATTGTCACTTTTTCTAAGACTTATGACCTCTCATCCTTGGCAGTACCAATACCTAATTACTTTCACGATTCTATCCAATTTAATCTACCATAATTCATAATTCAATATTGCATATCCAATATTGTTGTCTATTTAACACCCACAACAAGCTACCATGCAGGAACTAATTAAATTTTTTTCTAAGATTTTATTTGAAATTAGATCAGTCATGCAGTATAACAATGTCTTCTAGCCAAAGGAACACACTAAAATAGTTCATGGACTTTAAACGTAGGTAAATACAGATAATATATGAATTCTGTGAGTTTCTTGATGTAAAGATGAGTGAAAGCCGAAGGGCAGAGAATAATTTCTTTGGTGTGGTAAGGAAAGGAAGGTTAAGGGTTCAACGATCGCGAGCAAGTCGTAGAGATTCGCAATTAGAATGTTTGTAGAGAGAAATGTGGTGATGATAAATGATATGAAGAGATATCGGCAGTTTGGTAGGCATTGGACACGATGGGGACGGAGGGCTTGGGTATCCGAAGCAGGGCGGTTCATAAAATGACACAAAGTACAGATCCGTGGAGTAGGAGCTTTGGGAGCTCTTTTATTTTTGGCCGTGAGTGAAATGATGAGGACGACGGCAGTTTCTGCAACTGTGATGGCGATGGCATCTTAGCCTCACGCTCAGTACAAGTAACGGTGGAAAGCCCGATTCTTCAGTTTTTGCGAGTGTCTCGTCGCTGGATCGTCCTGACTCTCATAATCACATTCACTCTTTTGGTTCGGATTCGGTCTCATCGTCTCAGCTCAGTCAGGGGCTTTCTGCTCTATTGGTTCTGGATTTCGCTTGATTAGAACTCAATTCGGAGGAGTAAGCTACTTTTCACTTGAGAAACAGTCCCTCGCAACTTTTCTGCAAAACGTCTCGTTTCAACTTTCAATTGTCGACTGGGATTCCTTTACGACCCACTTGGTGATTTTTGATTTAAAATCAAACTTTTCTACCGGAACAACTTTCTTCCATCCTGACGCTGCTCCACAATTTCTCAAACTCTCCTGTGAGTAGTTACGTGGTTTACTTTCTCGTCTTGGTCCCGATTGACGATTCTTGACTGACTTGGGCCTTACTCCTACTACAAACAGTCAACTTCTGCTTACCCTAAGGCGCGGCCTGAAGTAAGTTGCTCTATATTCACTCTCAAGTCCCTCTAAAGTAAAATTCTAAGCTAAGGAACAGGTGTTTGACAATTGATCCCCATTTCACTGCCAATTTGCTCAGGCAACGTGAATAAGTTACTTCAGTTGCACTGTCACTTCAAATGCAACTTTACATAAACGATTTAAAAAGTTTCGTAGTAATAGAACATGCAACTTTGATTGCATGATCTCTTGCATTAAATCTGCAGTTATTCTTGTCATTTACATTCACAAAAGTAAATTCAAAAAACGTGACACTCGCACTCCATTTCTGACTATATATACATTTCTGACTAAATTTAAACAAGTAGCATGTTATCCCCATTCATAATAATTTCTTGTCAACTTAAAGTGTCTTATAGGTCTTCTGTGACCCGTATGAGACTGTGCTCTATCTATAAAGAAGCGCTGTAAGTCAGATCAGAAGTTGATCTCAGCTCACTTTATCTGTATTTTATCAATCTAAATATACATCATAAATAGTAATCCAAATAAAAAACTCGGATCTAAATTTAAACATATCTGTTCACACAGGAATATACATTTTAGTGTACACTTATCACCACGATCTAGTCTGTCGTTTCAAAGGGTTTTTGTGTAAACCTGAAAAAGAGTGTTTCGCCATACACACAGATGCATTTTGCGTCCCAAAAATTTATATTGGAGAATAAAGGTCTTTTTATTTAGTAATATGTTGCAAAAAGGATAGAAAATAGGAATTCTTTCCGACAGAAACGTAGTAAAGTTAAATTTAACAGCATAAACAACAATAAAAAAGGTTGTATGTAGGACATAGCTTCTACGACACAATCACATAGCAGAAAACACAATATTCTGGCTGTGATGTGGTACAATAATCCTTTCCCCAGCATGTAAAAGAAAAACTTATTTATCTTATTAGATTTATTATTATGGTTTATCCTAGCGAACATAATAAATAGGCGGAGGATTTGCGCCAGAAATAATGTATCAGGAGAGTGCAGTGAAGCGATGCAGAGAGAAGACTCGAAATCATTTCCTGTGCTTAGCCGACGCCTTTGTACAATAAATACATGTAATATATTTAGTAGAGACATGTTACGTATCTAAGTAAACTCTTCGACATCACAAATATTGCTGAATTTTGCTCTGCTCTGCCTCTAGACTCCTTTGTCATCCTGTAGTACTAAAGGAAATGAGCAAGAATGCTCAGCTATTACAAGGATATTTTCTCTCGGATGGTCAGACGACTTCTGTTCGTCAAAAAACGACATTTAATTTGCAGTAGACGACGTAGCAGTAAGTACAGAGCAGAAAACTTTCTTTGTCTGCTTTCTGTTCGACCATGTTTGATTTGAGGGAAAGTTCATTAATTAGGATTCTAGAGAAAGAGTGAAAGACTCACATTCTAATGCAATTTAAGCACCTAAGCAAAATAAAAGCAAGGCGAAGAACGACCGAGTCTAACTTGAATTACAGACTTAAGCAGAATGATAAATGAGGGCTTCGAAGTGTGGTTCTTGTCAGTCATCAAGTTAGCACGGAAAGCTCAAAGTTATTTTCACTTCTATCCATTTCACAATAGCTCAGTGGATACACTTGTCTATTACCACTGCACTACTACTACTAATAGTACCTATAGCACTGAATACACCACTATATACGATATAGAGTGCTCTACTTCACCTATTGCGCAAAATGAGCTCTCTATATGAATGCATGTATATGCGAAGACTGTGTGTGTAAGATAGATACAATAGATTGAACAATGAAATCAAATACAGTGATCTTTCTCCGAGGCTAGACTTAAGCTTGGCTTAGACTCCTGATCATCTCAAATGAACTCAGCATTCAACTGTCGCTAAACATCCAAAATATATGTACTTGACAGTAAAACTACTACAATTGCTTTAACTTTGGCGTTGATACACGACCGTACCTCGCATCCACTCTTCTTTACAACTTCTATCTGAAAATATATTTACGTACATTTACAGTCGCACCAACGAAACAGTACTTGATTCTAATGTAACGTAAACCCCTAAACACCATTCCATGCCAAATGTAAATGCTAAACGACTCTGGATAGATGTATTGTTGGCTTAAGTGTCACACTTTCCTCACCGTTATTTGGTCCTTAAATAAAATTGCACGAATAATGGACATTAATAAAAAAGGAGAAAATTTTTCACTCAAAAAATGTCTTTATAATTGTAAAAACAGAAACATGCAAATATTTTATAATGAACCTATATAATGATTGATTGATTCCTCATTGTATTAAGCAAATCTATTTAAGAGCCAAATAACTTAAGAAATGAGTTGATACCAGCTAAAGCTTTTTAGTTGCTGACTGTCAATCAATAATATAACAGAATAATAGCCCTTTTTATCACTGGTGTGCCTTTATTGTTAAGTACTAACATTGATGTCTTGCAAATAAAAAAGCCATTACTATGGAGCAGGTTTTTTGGAAACCATTTTGAAAAGTCCAATTTCCGGGATTCTCTTCTTCATTGACGAACAATGTATAAAATGGCCATTTCTAAACTACTGATACACAATAGGTGCTCTACGATATGTGCACACTGCTTGCAATTCAATATACTTGAAAGCACACAAAAGATACTTTCATGTATCAAGAATCAAGACGTACGGTGGTTCAGTTAAGAAATCGTATGGTATGTATATTTATGTTCTCTGTGTATTTTTTATTGCATTTAGTCTGACTGGTGCTAACCAACTAAAAGCAAATCTATCTTTTTACTTAAGTGAACATGCTTCTCTACATTTATTTCCATTCTTTCGCTTCGTGGAAAACGTGGAGAATATACTCGTATAGATTAGATGCCAGTGAAGTGTTATCATCTGGTATATCTAAGTATAATGCATTAGCCAGCGAGCTAGCAATGCACTATTGCTGACTCTTAAACACTTTAGTGTAAAGAGACTATAGAAAGACTTAGTTCTTGGATGACTGAGAATAAGACTAAACTAACAGCTTAATAGACTAACTATCGTAGCTCGCAAATTTTCTGGTGCATATGCCTATCCTTATTACTGGTGTAATAATATTATATATCTAGGAGGAGTTTATAGGGCCCAGTGAGATCAGTAAAGTAGCTAACTGCATGGTTAGTTATGTTCTATATGTGATGTAAGATAGTTTCTTTGGGGAATAGTGAGTTTAACTTCCTTCCTGCAAGCAATTGCCAAAATCCTTCTTGTCGCTGGCTGTCGCTACATAATTGCTTCAGTGCTTTGTTCTCCTAAATGTTCCCATCCTGATCTTCTGTAGAAACTAACTCAGTCATCTATCTGGGCATATAAGATGTGCACACACACGAACAAACACACTTATCTCACTCTGCTATTATTTAAACTAAATAGCTACAACATCTCCAGTATATTAATGCTAATTAATAGCTGTGGCTTCGACCCACCAGGGCAATGCAGTCTTGTAATAATATTATTACGCTATGACTAGAGAGAGATATAGTTACTCAAAGGAAACAGACCACATCACACAATTACTAAATCTAAAACAATAAAAGCTGGTGAAACTAAATGTCATGTTGTAAAGGAGTACATGAAAGGGAGTTGAAAGTGACTAGTTGTCAACATGGTAGAACACCATCCAATTGTCGGGATGTTTCTGGCCGAGTCACAGATTACAAATGCTAGAGTCAGTCCTTTCTAATGAACTATCATGGAATGCAATGAAATGGCATGGACCACATACCACGAACAGCGCTATTCACCTCGTCTAATCTCATTGTTCATTGTTGAGACGTGTTTGGCATAGCTTGGCTCACTCATTGTCACTCAGCAATGCAATCTAATTTAAACCCCGACCATTGCACAACTCTTTGCTTCTAAATACTTTTATTGTCACAATAACATTGCCTTTCCCCTTCACAATGCACAGATACCTACAGCTTAACTAGATGTCATGTTTCAGTCTTTCTGTTTCGTATTTTATCTGAACATGACTGCAGCGCAGTTTATTACTCACTCAAACACACACATTGTCTCTGGGTTGAGTTATTTCATGGATGTGCTGCATCATTCTTCTTATCTCTTTTGTTTTGTCAAATTTTATTATTGTGTTCGCACTCTTTGTACGTATTTACTCCTTGGCATATACTACTTAGGATACACCGATCTAGTGCAGATAGCTATACGTCTTTTATTTATGTATCTACTTACATGTATTATATCCAAGTAAACAGCGTTGCGTATGTGTAATTACTCATTCTTGTGTGTCGGAGATAATTGAAATAATTAAATTGCAGCAATTTGTGTTCATCGCATAAATTAACGGCTAAATTGGCATTCAAATTTCAATTTATCTTCGCAACACATATTTTTAGAAGGTTGAACTCGCCTTAACAGCAATTACTATTAGCATACTTACTACAAATCACATTTGCACGTAGCACTGCCATTGCCATTGAATAGTTGTGAGTTGATATTACGGAACTAGGCATTATTTATTTATTTATTCACACTTGCCACACCACAAACAATAGTCTGCATGTAATTTCAGTTTAATAGTTTCGCTGTAAGCACAATTCAAAAATAAAGCTGACTTAAATCTAGAAGAGTCTTCCACCACTGAAGTGATGATCACGCAATGCACTAATAATACAGACAGGTAACAAAAACAGGCCCATCCTTTAAAGGGCAATAAGAGACTGGCTTCAAAAGTGCACATACTAATTACCGATATAATAACAGCCGAGTTACCATTTCCATGTCAGCTAATGAAATGCAGCCGTACCCTCAAACAAAGCAGAAGTGAAACATCTCATTTGATTCGTGGTGAGGTTTGACAAGGAGAGATTACATTTTCCTAACTCTAAGCTATTTCTTACTTATTTCTGCTTTACAGATAATGAATTATTCATTCCTGATTTTAACTCTGCAATTTATTTCATCTCTTTTCATGAAATACGATACGAACCAACTCTCTTCGCGTGATTTCGATAATACCAAATTGTAATGGAGAAGTGCCAGCAAATATTTATTGCTCTACGCATAGTGAGCTGAGACAAATAATTTCTATACAAACCTCTGTTCGATGTGTAAAGAGATAGATCATAGATTTCATTGATTGGCACACTAAATATTCTCTTATTGTTAGTGCTAACGATAAGTTAGGAGTTAGCTCAACTCGGATCGTTTTCGATACGATAACTCACAATTTAGGAGCTTTCTACTTCTAGCTGCACTGCACCACTTATTATTAATTTTAGCCAACGCTCAGACTACTCACTCACACGCTCATTACTGGCTCTACAAAAGTATTTGCATACAGAATTATAAAAAGTACCTTCTATGACTGATACTACAATGGCTATACACGTGAAGCCTTATGGTTTTAAATTGGATACAATGATATTCACCATAAATTGTATTCTGTAGGCACTGTGATTTACAAGACATGATACAAACAAAGGAAATAGACTTAAGACACTCGCAAAAAATTTCTGATTCTGTTTGTCGAAGAATATAGAGAGTGCTATAAATACATATAAGTCGAACGCATATACTCATTGTAGTAGATTTGGACAACTAGCAAAGGTTTTATGCTGACAACAATGTCAAGTGAGCCAACAATGGATTGGGAGATTGACAACATTCTTCTCTCCCACATCACCACACCTCCTGCCTCCATGCTCATTGTTGGCAAGGATTTAGAAATACTTACTTACCTCTAGAAACTCTTATTTCTCAGTTTGCATTGCTGTGGATTTGGATTGCATGCTGTTGGTGTAGAATGGACGGTGTTTGCATGTAGATTCGCTACCTAACTCCTCTCTGCCCTACCTGATGTTCATATTCAAGTGCACACCTGGTACTGCTCTATATAAATGTGGAAATGTTGGTTCACAAATGATACTCTCCGTACAATTCATTGCCTGATAAGCCTTTAGTTACTAAGTACAGAGTCTTTTGCTGAGAAATTCTATAATTACTACATTATAAGAGTCCAGTCCAGCGAGTTAAACTTCGGCCCCCATTTACAGTCTCGTCTAGCCTGGCTGGCTCGCTGCACTGCCACTTACTCCCATTGTTTCTAATCTAACGAACGAAAGTTTCAATATCTTTGTGCTCAGTTAGCTGCATGCGTTCAGTGTACCCACTCCACTCAATGTTCCTCTATAGGAATATCTTGTGTATGCTAATTGCATGCAGTTGTTTCATTAGAGTACTTATCGTTAGTTAGTTAAATGCTCCGAGTTGACACGTCTCTCTACACTCCACACTAATTATTTATTAACTAAACGCCTTGCTGCACAAAGGGAAACAAAAGCCTTAATTCAAGAGCTGCTAAAAGCATATTAGTGTTTTCCTTGAGAACATCGAACGGGATTCCTGCCTATGGCAAGCCCGAGGATTCAAATAACACCGAAATAGTATCACTCCCTCCTGCACTAAATTATCACTAATAAAATAATGTCCCATTAACCTACGCTCTAATTTCATGGCAATACTGAACTCTACTTCCTCATTTCGTTATCAACTCAGTGATAATGAATTTTCATAGTCAAGGCATATCGACGCATGGAATTGTGTTTTGTGCTGTTACGTGAGTAAGGGCGTTGAGATCAGAAATCGATCGACCCTCCTATGCACTGATAATATACACGACAATGAATGGCATGTGTGTATGTCAGAGTGAGGCTCAGTTTCACTGATCGTGGAGAGTATTAATTTCAGTCGACTTACCCCACAGTGTGTTTTCATGTTCAGTGTCAGGGATTTCAGTGTGTCAGAAGCAACTCATTGTCGCTTACATAATTCAATTACTTGCCTCCCTTCTTCATTCCTGCTAGGGCATTCCTAGTTTACTCAACTAGTTGTTCCTAGATTTCAGTGTTTCTAATTGTTCATATTTTTTGAAAAGAGTTTCGAATGGGTTTAATAAAGAATCTGCCAAGTTGGCATTAGTAGTTTTGGTAGGTACTTGAAAAACGGTTCAACTTTTGCTAAGAAAATAACTGGAGGTAGAGCTGCATGTATTTTCCCAGCAAGCAAGTAATGTGAAAAAGTCTAATGGTTAAAATGGGAAGTCCAAAGACAATTCTTTACAGCAGACGAATTAGTTTCATTCCTGCCGACCCAGTTGGGCCGGTATTTCCATGGCCTGTCGATGGGCATTTGAAAGGCTTCCGGTTTCAATGGCCTCCTGGGTCACATCACAAGGTCTAACACTATCTACATAATTAATACTCTGTAACTTTGTTTCTCCGTCTTAAATAAACTTAATAAATCCCTATCTTTCTTTGGCATCTTAACACTATATCATTGTCATAAGTTATGCGCAGCCATGAACTATGTACAAAATAAGGGAATTATATAGGGTAACCTAAATGAATTCAAGTGATGCACTAATGCAATTGTTATTCATTCGTATGCATTGAGTTTTAAGTTTCTGTGCATCTAGTTTTAGTTACGATGACAAAATGGATAAGATTGTTTATTTGATGAATTATTTGTGTTTGCAGGCGGAGACTGAAAGTTTTGTGAAAGAGGAACGAGTGGAAAGACATCGAGCTACTAGAAGTCAGCAACAATCGAGTAGCACGAGTAGAAGAGCAACATCTACTAGCACAACTACTAATATACTTCAGTATCGACCTGTTGAACTTCATAATATTCCTTTACCCACGACTGGAGGACACGTTGTAGGTGAGCACATCGAAAACCTATTTTGGTCTTATCATAAAGTAACCGTGACATTATCAACAACAGTACTCGCAATTAGATATTGGATATAAGTTTGGCTCCCAATAGCTTCCTACACCAAAGCCAACTGCCTGAAAAATGAGTGCTCGAGTCCTAACACAATGCATAACAGAACTAAATAGAAGGAATATAAAAATCCCATTGTGGAAGGGAGCATTCCATTCATGCTGAGTTCTTATCAGTCAGCCAGTAGAGCTTATCCACACTTAAGACCGTCATGCTTCTGGAGCAGAGTCCAAATAAAAATGCTCGGTTAGTGAGTTGTACTTGTATTTGCACTAGTACTATTATATTATTATGATGTTCAAGTGGGTAGTTACCTAAGTGTAATTGAAAGAGTGCATGCTGACATAAGCGACTGAACAAGTAAATACTACAAAGCTACGAGTGTATGAAACGATACAATAGCGGTTGTAGTACAGGAGTACTGATTTAAAAAGCAGCTTTATCAAGTAATTTTATCTGGTGGATGTATCTGGTATATTCCCTACGTACCTACATGGTTTATTATTAGGGATTGCAAATTGTTAAGCTGACCAAACAATTCCCAGGCTTAAGATACACAGGAATGTGCTAATTCTGTAGCATTGCACCATGTTGTTTGGCTCCGTCGATCAATCAGGATTATTTTCGAGTATTGAATTGACTTGATAGCATGTAAGAGGTCAGTTATGCACTAGATTTTGATATAATATTACAATACGATACTATTTACTTTTCTACGGTGCCTCTTGGCATCAGCTAAATACTAGTAGGTAGAGATGCCCTAATCTATTTACTTCTCTGCCTATTTCCATATCTCATGATGACTACGTGATCGTAGAGATGTTGACGGTGCACACATTAGAGGTCTGTATGCGCTAATAGCAATTTTCAGCCAGAGTAATTTCAATTCCACAGGCATTCTTAACATTAAGCAGGTTGTGGCACTCACTGCTGTGAGATTAAAAATGCCTTCTTTGTCATATATCTTTGGATTTCCCTTCGTGTAAGCCACTACTGAGCCTTTCATTATTTTACTCTTTGAAAATGTTAATATTCCCCACAAGACTGACACTTTATTTATATGAGACATGTTAGCTTTCCAAACTTGATGAAAAATGCTTTTCATGTTCATCCATAAGTAGTCACCTACACATCGTCCTGAATGGTGCTATTGTGGATGAAAGATATTATAATATCTGGCTTAGCGTCATGTGTCGAGAACTGAGAGATGGTGTGTGATTAGATTATGCCTTTCGCAGCGGCTTGTATTGACGTTAGGAAATAGATATGGTTCCTGGTAGCTCTGTATCAGGCTATGCTATGATGTACACGAAATCTGTACATGTGTTACAGGTTCTAACTGTAAGCATAAGATTCATCATGGCAAAGAGGTCTAGTGAAGGAAATGATGAGAGGATATTGAAATTCGGCTAACAGAAAGCATCAGAAATCGTATCATGTTTACAGCGAGTGTCAACTCCCTATCTCCCACTACAAAATATGTATACTAATGCACAGAACATGTTGAGTGACACGAAATGAAGCGGAGTTGTTCGTCTGATGGGATACTAACCAAGCCATGTAAAATTGAAAAATTTAGTCAAGTGAAGTTAACTCGTATCAGTACTGCAGTTCTGCCCCGCTTTTGCTTGTTAAACAAATTCCAGTCAAGTCACGGCAGCCTACAGCCCAAGAAACAACAAGGAGCCGAGAGGAGCCAAACTTCTTCGGTGTGAGTGGTAAATAATAAATAAAATCGTCCCTTGAAGGTACCTGCCTCTCTTGCAGTTGTGGTCGTGAATGGCTAATGTTATGTAAAAAAGAAGAAATCCTAAAAAGAATATGCATTCTCACAATTCCAGTTTAGACGGAATCCATGCGAACAGACAGCCGAAGGAAACCCCTTTTCTTCCGACGGAGTTTTGTCCTCCGGTTGTAGTCTGACACGTTTGTCTAAATGTTATGTGATCCCTGCTCTTATTTCTTTGCCACTCTCGTACTATTATGATAGGCATGTCTTAGAGTCCTGCGTGAGCTTCCTATCTACTCACTCCGACCATATTTTATTTATGTAATGCTAGGTCCTCATGCAAGTCATACACTAACATACACTCTTCATGGCTGAACTTGTCATTTAAATCTGACATAGACATGACCCTCCTTCCCCCAGATGATTCAACTTTGCATGACTTTAGTTTCCAACAAAATATATTTACCACATACTATACTGGAATGACTACAATTGCACTGTCAGCAATTATTTTATTGTCATGTAAATGTGTCTCAGGATCATAAGTTACTGTGACTAAAGGGAATGATGCTCGATTGACAGTTTATAGTAACTGCAGCACTGCGTGAGAATAGATAAACAGCACTGGAGATTTTTTTGATATCCTACGTACTTCTTCTTTAGTCAACCAGACGGATTCGTATAAAAATCTTTAAAGAAACGATTGTTTCTTATAGCATTACCACCAATGTACATCCAAATAATATGCAATGTACTTTGATGTTCCTTTTATCACGCAAACAGATACATTCCAAGAAGCATATATACTACCGTTGTTCATTGAATCGAGAAACTATAGGCTACATAAAAATTTAACATTGGCGGTGAAATCTTTAGACAAGTGTG
Organism: Tomocerus maximus; assembly: GCA_019776445.1. Taxonomy (NCBI): domain Eukaryota; kingdom Metazoa; phylum Arthropoda; class Collembola; order Entomobryomorpha; family Tomoceridae; genus Tomocerus; species Tomocerus maximus. Next base: position 38,368 of record JABASH010000081.1, read on the forward strand.
GCGTCTACTTAATTTGTCCAGGAAAATTGGTGGTGAAGGAACTAACGGCAATGAAGATGGTGACGTTATGCAACGAAATATTCGAGTGCTTTCAATGCGCAGAATTTTCTCTTTGGTATTTAATTACCTATGGTTTAGACAACGACTGGGACCTGAAAATTAATTAAGCAGAAAAAATATTGATGCAGATTCGTATTAATCAAAAGTGACTTATATGAAGATTTCTCTTCATGCAAAATTGGCTCGCTTTCCGGTGTAAAATTGTGTTTCTCAGTGCACTTACTCTTCATACGAGTTTGACAGGGAAAGACAGGACAGGATGACTAGAGTTCATTTCGGCTCTTGTTTCCTTACATCTGGTCTCTATGTCTTTCCTCCTCCAATCTGATATTCTACTCTATGTTTCTTAGAAACACAGTGTTAGGTAAATGTTTTACATAGGGAAACTGTGTCGTTCTATCTGTACATGGCATATAAGAGAGATAGTCACATATTGACTTTTGTGGAAGCTTGTGTGACTAGTCTGAGAATAATGCAAAGATATAAACAGATCCTTTATAACTCAGGCATTTGCATGTAGGCACAGATAGAGTTGTACGTAGAAGTAATGTTATGTATATGGTAAAATATATTACCCACGTGGAGATGGAAGATGTGGGGAAGATATAGGGATGGGGTATCGGTAATAATAATAGAATGCATAATATGATGCGATTGCCATGCCATACCAGTTCCGTAGACAATTCCATCCAGAAAACGGAAAAACCATTAAGTAAGGAAACGTGCATAATAGTTGGGAGCGTTGAGGTAATAGTGCAGATGTAGATCTGGGGAAGTAAGTTAGTATAGAAGGCTCTCTCGCATGTCATGTTGTGAACAGTGACATTTATCTGTGTAGCTAACACACGTTCCAATGGGACACACGACATAACATTAACGTAGCATGCAAATCCACAGCGATCTCCAATCTAATGAATCTTCCTCCACAGAAAGACCTCCAACTTGTGCAAATTCTTTCGCCACCACATGAAAAAGGGAAAGATAACCTGTCTTTGGGAATATATTATTATGTAGAGAAAGAATGCTTAGCTATAGCCATATCTTTGTTAAGGATGTAATAAAGATATTTTTACATGTCCATGTAGCAAGCATATATTTAATATGACGAATATTATTATCATGGTAGAAACATTAGGGATCCACTTAAGTGAAGGCGTGTACACATGTTTCCAAGTTGTTGGACTAGAGGAGTCGGGAATAGGAACACATAAAACAGAAAGCAGAGCTACATAGGTAATCCACCCAAATACACAACAGATACAATGTACTTTAAAAGATTTCTGCAGAGATTGCAGACCCTGCTGAGTTATATAACGATAACTCTATTTCGAATTGCACTTGGGTTCACTGGATAATACACCCGAGTTATTAAATCTCGGTTCCATTGCTTTGGATATCCCAGGAGTTCTGTTGTCTTCTCTGCTCTGTGGCTCATTTTCCATTTTAATGTCTCATCTTCAGTCCTTTCGTCGCAACTGATCTTAAATCACTCGGCAGACTCTTCTTTCCTGTCCTATCTCTTCTGCCCCCGAACAAATTCTCACTTTCTCTGAATTACAGACCTCCACTCTCACCAGCGCTATCACTCCACTGGGCATTCACATTATTTTACGTTACTTTACGGCATCACACAACATTGCACCTATTAACTCTATTAGTCAGTTTCGCACATTCGGAACAACTTCCATGAATCTGTGCTATTTCTTCTGATACATATCATTTCCCTAATGGACTCCCTTCCCGCACTCCAATTTTTTCCTACTCACCCACAGACTTTTTGTGGAAAACAAACATCATATATTCTGATTAGCGGCACATAGAAAGTTTTTGTCATTCGTGGTCAAGTCATTGCAAGCTGCAACGCAACATCATAAATCTAAAAGTCTTCACAACTTGCAAACTAAACGTTTATTTTTCAAGATGTCGGATTACCTTTTCGACGAAGCTCCTCCGCTCCAGTCATTTTTTGACAGACACAACTTCACTGTTAATGAATTTAGTATGTGGTTTAAAAGTTTTCTCAAGCCCATCACTTTCAGTGAAGTGGACAAGGAGGAAATTCCAGTCTGTTTTATTTCCTCTGATCACGAATTCCTTCATGAGGACGAGGTTAACATTGTCCTCAAAGCTTGTTATTATATCAGATGTAGCCAAGGTAAACTTTTCATACTGTAAATTCAACTCAACTTCTTCCTACAAACTCAGTGACTGGTAACCCATTTCGTAGGGACTTCAACTAAGTCAAACGCTCAAAAATAAAACTACTCTCTTCAAGTCATTTTACGGCTTTCACAAAATTTCCTATGAAAAGTTTTATTTTACTCCGATCATTTGTTTCCATAAATGTGAAGACTGCATGCACTAGTGAATTATAATGCCAACACCCAAAAACTAATTACAAATATGAAAAGAAAATCTATTTTTGAATAACTTTACATTTATAAAATAATTGGATCTGCCATGAATTAATTCCATCCAATATAATTTTGTTTGGTGTCTTCATGTGGATTAAGTTCACAAAAAATAATTTGCCATTTTCATTATTTTGTTAATTTTCCTTAGTTTCTTTTGACTATGTAGGAGAGTGGTTTTGGTGATTACACTGAAAATAGCAGTTTATAGGTATAGGAAGCATAAATTGGGACTTGGAAAACTTCACATGCACACAATGGGCGAAAGAACGAATATTTAAAGATTGCTTAAAGAAAGATTTAAAGAAAGATGCAATGACTTTTCATTTGTTTGATGGGACTTTAATAATTTGTTTTATCTTAATTGTAGCTGAAGTCAAGATGCCAAGTGGAAATGTGGACAAGCCTATAATTGAAGACAATCGCGATGGTACCGTTAGCATTCGCTATGACCCTAGAGAAGAAGGGCTCCATGAACTCCACGTTAAGTACAACGGAGAACATGTTCAAGGTCATACATAATTTTATTAATACAAATTTTGCGGATCAAATATTATTAATACAGTAATATATACGGCGTAGGTATTTACTATTTGCATTTGTGATCTACAGGGTCTCCATTCAAGTTCCACGTAGATACTGTGAGCAGCGGTTTCGTCACAGCTTACGGGCCTGGACTTACTCATGGAGTAAGCGGGGAACCTTGCAACTTTACAATTTCCACTAAAGGAGCTGGAGCTGGTAATGGGATTAATTAATTACGTGGATATCATGAACATGTGTCTAGTGATTCCGTGGAAATGGAAAAGAGAATTGTGTGTTCATGTGTAATTTAATTTTATGTAGGAGGACTTTCATTAGCCGTGGAAGGGCCAAGCAAGGCAGAGATTAGCTGTCACGACAATAAAGATGGAACTGTTTCCGTTTCTTACTTGCCAACTGCTCCTGGGGAATACAAGATTTCAGTCAAGTTCGGCGACAAGCATATCAAGGGAAGTCCATACACCGCTAAGATCACAGGTGCTTGTCAATTGCTAAATATTGTATCAACTTTAATGAATGCTACACCATGCAGAATTGTTTCACATTTATTCTCCAATTTTCATTGTCCATCTCTATGAATTTGGATATTTGCAGGCGAAGGTCGAAAACGGAATCAAATATCTGTGGGCTCATGCAGTGAAGTGACATTTCCCGGGAAAGTGACCGACGCCGACTTGCGATCTCTGAACGCATCAATCTGTGCCCCCAGTGGTTTAGAGGAGCCTTGTTTTCTCAAGAGACTTCCAACTGGAAATATCGGTAGCGGATTCTATGACTTTCTTGTTGTATGTCTAAGGAAACTTTCGGGGGTTTCAAGATTGATGGGGCACTTAAAAAGATAAAACTGTGTAATTAAAAGGTCATAACATTTCTTGTCTGTTGCTAATTAGGAATATCATTCACACCTCGAGAAGTTGGAGAGCATTTGGTGTCTGTTAAAAGAATGGGAAGTCACATCTCGAACTCGCCATTCAAAATTACTGTCGGAGAACGGGAGGTTGGGGACGCCAAGAAAGTTGCAGTCTCTGGCACGGCTCTGAAGGAAGGAACAACTCATGCTGAGAACATTTTCAATGTAGATACGCGCAATGCTGGCTACGGTGGTCTGTCTCTCTCTATTGAGGGACCCAGCAAGGCGGAAATTAACTGCAAAGACAAAGATGATGGCACACTAGATATTTCTTACAAACCAACGGAGCCTGGTTACTACATTGTAAATCTCAAGTTTGCTGATCACCACGTCGAAGGATCGCCCTTCACCGTTAAGGTGCTCTTTCGTTGAATTATCCTGCTATGGATTATAATCCTCTAAAATAATTCTCCGTAATAATAAATTCAAGACGTCAATTGTGTTCATGATATATGTAGGTGAGTGGCGAAGGCTCAAATCGACAACGCGAACGTATTCAGAGACAGCGGGAAGCCGTTCCAGTGACAGAAGTCGGTTCTGAATGTCGTCTCACGTTCAAGATGCCTGGTGAGACTTCTGAAATGACTAATGTATCTAATAACAGATGTCCCTAATGAATGACTGTCAGGTAGATGATTTATTTTGAACTCGTTAACAAATTCCTGGATGTTCCTATAATTACAGGAATCACTCCATTTGACTTGTCGGCAACGGTAACGTCTCCCGGCGGCATCACTGAAGATGCTGAGATCAATGAAGTTGAAGATGGTCTGTACGCCGTTCATTTTGTGCCAAAAGAGTTGGGTGTTCACACAGTGTCTGTCAGATACAAGGAAATGCACATCCCAGGCTCGCCGTTCCAATTCACCGTCGGCCCTCTTCGAGACGGAGGAGCGCATCGGGTGCATGCTGGAGGTCCCGGGTTGGAGAGAGGAGAACAGCATCAGCCATCTGAATTCAACGTGTGGACTCGCGAGGCGGGGGCGGGTTCCTTAGCCATATCCGTAGAAGGTCCCAGCAAAGCAGAAATTGATTTTAAAGACCGAAAGGACGGGTCTTGCTACGTCAGCTACGTCGTCACCGAACCAGGTCAGTTGATCAGTTGGCCCACGGCAATTTCTATAAGTACTTGATTAATTAGCGTAATAGGGATCTGCGTGTTGAGGAATCGACAGTTGGAATGGGTGAGGTCTTTTAAGGAACTATGATTCATAGTAATAAGTGAAAGAAACGTGTGGGACGCAGGGTAGAGAGACAGCCAAATCTCAGATTATTTTGGAGCAGTTAAGCTCGAGCAAGGAAATTTATCTGAAATATGCTGTCGTAGAGAGCCTACTAAACCCAGGGCCAACTAAGTTAGCTTGGGATGTTTTCGTCGGTCCCTCTCCCAATGTCCGCTTTGTGTCTAATATTCCTAAACTTTTGAGTGCGGGTGCTAATATGAACTGATTGTGAGCTCCATTCGATAGTTCACTTTTTGCTTTCCTCGCTTTGGCACTTCTGCACTTTTACTCAAAATCCTGCACAACTATCTGTCAATGGCAAAGCATCTTTACAAAAGTTCCCAAGAAATTGTTTTAGACACATCTTCCGTTCCAGATGAAAACGACCCAGGTAGTACAAACATTGATTCTTTTTCAATTAACAGTGGAATTATTCCGTTTTTAAAATGGTTTGTTAGATGCATTCCAAAAAGTAAAATTCATTTATCAAAAGTTTCAGGGAAGTTGATAATTGTGCTGTGATGGTGTCTTCAGCTTTGCAACTTTAGGTTTTCATAAATTAGATATTGAAATACTTTAGGCTAAAATTAGCAGAGTCAAGCGGAAATGCAGAGTATGTTTTACGTTGGCTCAAGGCCAGGTGGTCAGAGTGAAAGCACAGATTCTGTCAAATCTCAGCCTTCTCTAAAATCTGTTAGCTGTTTATCCCAACGTGATATATCTGTAGTCAACCTTATAATTTTGCAAGTGTGAAGGTGATGACGATAACGATGGATTTCCTTGCTATACATGCATTCCATATGGATAGTCTTTGGCAGCTACATTGCTCAGACACGATACATCTTTTCGTTTCAAGAGTAATACTGTCAGAATAATTAAATACCTACTGATAAGTAAGTTACTATGTACAGTTATGATTACCTGATTAATGATTTTTCCGGTGATATTTCAGGGGAGTATCGAGTTGGAATCAAATTCAACGACCAGCATATCCCAGACTCGCCATACAAAGTTTACATTTCACCAGCTATTGGCGAAGCCCGCAAGATAGAAATTGGTCAGTTCCCAGAAGGAGCTGTGCAAGTGAACAAACCATCAATGTTTATGGTTCGCAAGAACGGAGCCAAGGGAAATTTTGATGCGAAGCTCATTTCGCCGTCCGGTGTGGAAGATGATTGTTTCATTGCTCCTGTCGACGGTGATATGTACAGCATCCGGTTTATGCCCCATGAGAACGGGATTCATAATATTCACACGAAATTCAACGGAGTTCATATTCCAGGCTCCCCCTTTCGCATAAAGGTCTCTACTTAACACTCATTTGAGAAAGAACAATAGCATTCTATTTGCCGTTATTAACACTGTACAAATCATTTTTAAATTAGGCTGGGAAAGATGATGCAGATCCCGCAGCTGTTAATGCACATGGTAAAGGACTCCAAGATATCAAGACAGGACAGAAAACTGATTTTATTGTGGACACGTGTAATGCTGGAGCTGGTCATTTGGCTGTGACTATTGATGGTCCTTCTAAAGTTTCTATGGATTGCACTGAAGTAGAAGAGGGCTACAAGGTGAACATCCTTTATACCTACCTAAAATACTATCTATCCCAATTCATTAGCATACAATAAATTTGCATAACAATCATCGGAACAGCATGCAAAAATTGTTTTGTACCATATATTTCAAAAGAATTTTCATATGAGTCTTGACACATCCGTTGAGATTGAAAACCTCGATCTTTGACTATATATGCCACTCGGGGTAGATAATTTGCTAAGGCATTAAGCGGTTATTGCTAATTGAATAATGTGATGTTTTTTGAAGGTGAGATATACGCCGTTAGTTCCAGGAGATTACTACATCAGTGTGAAATACAATGGCTACCATATAGTGGGTTCCCCATTTAAAGTCATGTGCTCTGGAGACGATTTAGCGGAGCGAGGCGCACAAGAAACTTCTTCGGTTGTAGTCGAGACGGTGCAAAAAACGTCGAAACATCATAAAGCTGGTCCAGTGCTACCCCTCTTCAAGTCAGATGCTTCCAAAGTCACCTGCAAAGGAATGGGTTTGAAAAAGGCGTACATGCAGAAGCAAAATCAATTTACAATAAATGCAGGCGATGCTGGTGAGATTATCTATTCATATGAAATTGGCAATGCATGTGTTAATTGGCCCTGATTGCGTTTGTGATGTGCAGGAAACAACATTGTGTACGTGGGGATGTATGGACCGAAGGGTCCATGTGAAGAAGTGTTCATTAAGCATTTGGGCCACAATAACTACCAAGTAAATTATGTTGTAAGAGATAGAGGAGAATATATCATAATTTGCAAGTGGGGTGAAGAACATATCCCCGGATCGCCGTTCAGAGTGGACGTCTAAATATCAATATAAATCTTCATACGAATTGCATACCTATACACAAACAATCAGATCTACATTTCAGAAGAATCTAAATCCGTAGATTAACTGCCACTAAAATGAATAATTCTGTTCGACAGCAAATTCAGAAACGAGTTCAACAATCATCATATACATAATTTAAAGATGTAAATAATATAGATAAAATATAATATATTCAGCTTTAAGGGAAACGATTAACATTATTAACAGTAATTCGTATCGGCATTTAACTGTACGTAATTTACTATTCTGCCATTTACGCCAGAGAATTATGAATTCGAAGAGCGAATTCTATATTCATACGACAATAGATCTGCTCCTCCATTACACTAAAATATCGATTACCATCGACGGAAACTAATTAGATAAATAATATGACACATACTATTTATTACTACTTAATGCCGAACTACTATGACATGATAAATAGCATTTACTATATAGGTTAATCGTAGAATACATAATATGTATAAGAACTAGAGATGCTAAAACAACTCTTGTCAGGGGCCGCCACTCTAATTTTCTTGTCTATTAGTATTTATCCTTTTCTTATCGTGCCCTATTTATACAGAATAACAAAGCTAAGTAGTATCCAATACACAACAATCAACTCTTAAATTAGCATTCACAAAAATAAGATCGGATAATTATTGGAGTAATCCGGATAACATGCCTTCTGCAGATCTATGTATTACGAATGCTCTTTTTGATTTAATATTAATGTAAGATCGAAGAGGAAGTTGAAAGTTATTTGCTCACTTATTTAAAAACATTTTTTCTAGAAGCATTTTGAACGCAGATGCATTTCTGACTCCATTGATTCCCAAGACCTGATTTTGAATATTTTCGTAATGTAACCGCATCTAACCCAGAATGCAACTGCTATGCATGAACAAATCTATCCTAAACATTTTGAAATTTTTTGATTCTACATTAAGCGACGCTGTCTAATAACGTCAATCTAAGTGGCATTTCCACAACCCATTATCTACCATGCAATACAACTCAAAAATGATTTGGAGATGTAACGCTGATACTTATGAGTACCTATTCATTTATTTGTCCCTGAAATCTTATTATTAGCTTGTAGTCGTGTATCTCTGTCTTTATACAAAAGTACCTTGACCTTTATTTCTTATTTTGATTTTCTACTAGTGTGTCGTAAAATGGGATTCTTTGATAGCAAATGTGGGGTTGGACTATCTATTAAATGTATAAAAAGTAAAACTATACTTCCAAACGCTGTAATACAAACGCTCTCAATCTCGTCGGTGCTATTTACCATTAAACAAATAATATATATTACATACCTAGTGAACTAATACGTCATAGTGTAATAAGTAGTACGTAGATCTATAATTGTCAAATGTTATATAGACCGTTAATAACATCCCCGTGTGAAGGAGATGAGATATATTATTCGTAGTTGAGTCGAGATTATAATAGGCAATATTTATCTTGTTAGTAACAAATATGTAAAGAGTTATAGAGTAATAGTATAATATAACCAAGTAACTAGTTCATAATGTGCAATTAAAAGATTGTTGTGGCTGTGAAGCTTCAATCGATCGATCAACATATCTAGAAAGAAAACACTTCAATTGTTAAGTAATTCATTAACCAATGTCTCTATAAGTGTTTGAGTGCTGCAATTGATTGCGAATTGAACTTACAGTTTTATTACGGAAGAACAGACGAACATCATAGGGCTTCCAGTACTAACCATTATTTAGTATCTACTTTCAGACTTCAGATATAGCTTGTGGTAATTAGATAATATTTACAATGAATGAAACCCGTTTTCAAAAAAATCTCTCTGGTCAAATGCTTTGCCAGCTCTCATTACATACAGATGATGAGTGAAATAATTATTGCCAAATCAAAGTAATTATTGTGTGTGAATGGACAATTTTCAATTTAAGTAGTTGAGTATATTGAATATGAATGGAATATTATTACTTGTACAAGAGAATGTTCTCTGTCCACTAAATGACTTGCATCCTGTCCAGGTTTGTTCAAATAAAGTCTGTGCCTTATATTATTCCTCTGACCCAACTTTTTCATTTATTCACTTAAATATCATATAATCATAGTATAGATGTTACTATTATTTCATGCCTCATACTAATTCATCGCTAGTATTTTATTATTATGCATCAGAAGGTAGCAATAATGGAAATAAGTTTAAGGATGGCCACAACATGGTATTTTAAAGACAGCATAGAATTTCACAAGTTGGTTTTTGCGGATTTTAATGAGTTTTTTATTATTATATAGTATTCTTGTCAAGATAATCATATGCCAAAAAGAAAAATATTTTATCGTAGTGTCATCAACATCCATTTAACAATGGAAATATGTACATACAAACATATTGACGATTGGCTAAATTAATAATCAATTAAACGAAGGATCTAACACAATGAAATTATTTAAGCAACTCCTAGTTATCTGTATTTATAGCAATATGCATGGACTAAGTTAACAAATATACATTCATATTTAGCTTATATAATTCAGAATGTCAAATATAAAACTCATTCTGGAAAGCGTACCCACTACAACCACTACGTAGGCATTAGTATTTTAAGACGAAAGCAATATGACAAGTTAAATGCTTTAGTTTTAATTCTGTTTGCGATTGATTTCGTCGAAGGTTTGTATTCTCGAGATGTGATTGACATTGCATTACTGTGGTGTGTGGAGACTGGAGACATTAACAAAAATTGTCCACCAACGGCTTAAAACTACACATAAACACATCCTGGTAGCATCTGTACTAATCCTCAATGTTAGCATTCATGAATCATATTTTGGATATTATGTATCAGCTTCTGTATCTTCAGAAAAGGGCATTGCATACGTTTTTCATTCGAAGACTCAGTTTTCGGAAGCTGAACGTTTTATCAAAAATATGAAACAAAATAACATTCCACTTGAGGAGCTTTGGATTTATTCAGAGATCTAGACGATGTCTACAGAACGAAGTGCTTAACTGGAGATTGCGCCGGAAGTTGGCACAAATCTATGTAAATCGTGGCAATCGCATCTTATTGAGATCAACCTTACAAAGAGCATATTTGGTTAGCAATGGTAATTTACCGTAAAATCTGAGACTGTATCTAAACGAAAAAAAAATTGATTTATGAGCAAATTGTTAGTGAAACTGTGTTGTCAAGCGTGTCAAAAGAGTTCCTCAATAACTTTAAATATAAAATACAAGGTTATACATATCGGTTTGAATTTAAAATAAGATACAGCTTAAAGTTTCAACTGACCTTTCTACGAATAAAATTAACGTTGTCCGTTAGGTTTGTGTCTGAAGTCTGAGTATTACAGAAATGCATAGACGACTAAATATTTGACTTTTAAAGGATTGCTTTAAGAATTAGAATTGGTAATTTTAGCCACTGCAAAATTGCTTGCTGCCGAATAGTCATTAATTCTACCCTGAGTTCATTAAATCAGTAAATCTCTGGTTACTAGCTAAGTTGAGATATCAAATGACTACCCTTATAATCTATAATCATTATAACCATGAATAAAGGAGGAAACGAACACCCACAAATATTTCTGACATTTTTGAAGTGTAACACGTATCACTGCTAAACGGTTTCTGTTTCTGGCATCTCATGCTGCACTGCCCTCAAGATATTTAACCTAGCATGTAGTAAAAGTGGTATTTTTTTGAAACCTGGTCATATCTTGCTTGCATCTCTGGCAGTATGAAAAATGCATTTTATCACGCTCTCTACTTCAAAATGTTTGTCAGCGATAAACTTTTACTAGCCCTGAATGATAAATTAATCGCACATAGGTATCTTACATAAAAAATGGCTTTCCTAGAATCTACACCAATTTGAAAGCCCAATATCATTACTTACAATGTAAGCCGTATATTTACGTATATTGTAACTATTTGATAAACGATAATAGTTTAACTACTAAAAACCTGGAACTACCCAGGTAAGTATAATGCGTTGATGTAATAAAAGAAAGTTTACAGAACAAATATACACACAGGGGATAAGAACTATATTTGATAAATCAACTGACAAATTCATTACATTTAATTGCGATTAAGATGAAACCTATTTACTTATAAGTGTACAGTGGATTTCACCAAGTCATAACAGAACGAAGGATGTTGTTATTGGAGGGAACGATTGTGGTACTTAAGGTGTTCATACGGCGACGTCGGCGGAATGTCAAATGTATTGGAATCAATTTTATTGTTGTTTGATGTGATGACGCTTTTTTTGTGTATTCTTGATGAGTAGGAAAATCGATGGGATATTACTGAGTACAGAAAGCCTCTACGTGGGAAGAACTTTAAATCTTGTGTATCTTTTCGCCGACGACGACAGGATTGTTCTTGCGAATTTCTTCGGCTCCCATTTGCCGATAATCAAAAGTACAGTTGTGCTTATCGCTGTAGCGATGCAAGGAGCAATATAAACCTCCACAACGACACTCGAAACCTAATACAATTAATCCAGTCATTACTCACCCAATGGAATTTAACTTTGTATTTAGTGTGGCTTATAATGCCAACGCACCTGTGAGACCAACTTTCTTGCGACACATTTGGCAGCGGTTTGATTTTTTCTTAGTATCAGATCCAGTGGGACATCCTGTAGATGGTTCTGCTTCCTTAGAATTTATAGCAGCGGGGGCATTTAGTATATCTGTTTCAGCGATAGCAGTAGCAGTTTTTTCCGGCTCAATAGCAGTAGCTTCTGTCTCCTGTAAAGAAAACATTATTTAATTAAAGTATTTCTTTTCTAATTTTAAAAGGATTAGGTAAGAAGATGCCCTAACAAATTGTGAGTTGAGGAAATCTCCATCTTCTTTGAACTGATAAGGTTGTCGGGAGTGCGAGCCTCCTCCGTTTTCGGATTTTAACTCAGAGTCATCTGAAGCTGAGCCTTGCTTTGGCACCATAGCTAATATTTCTCCTTTCAGATCTTCTAAATCGACAAGAGACTGGGCCTGATTAGGAGAAGAATCATCACCCAAGGAAGTTAATCGCTATCGTTCATATATTCGTCTCCGCAGTGATTTGGAATGACAAGGAGATGGGGTACGCATGGGGCAAACATTATTTGTAGTATTTAACGATTAGTGGCATGGCTTATTTACAAATGATTCATATTAGGGTACTAGGTTACCAGATCTATTTACAAATAAATCCTACTGCAATTCAGATGGACTACTTAGCATGAAACCCTGTAGTCAACTTTTATTTAGAAATCTCAAGCTACTTAATAAGTAAATACAGCAAAATCAAATTGTCTAATCTTAGAACACTACAGTTCCCACCCTTGCTACACTGCTACCTAGATATTTCCTAGAACAACTACACCAAACAGTGAGATAGGAAACAGAATGGCAGTCACCAATCTCTTAAAGTCAAGTTGGATTTGAGCCAAGGTCTTAAACATTCATGCATTATACACAATCACACAACGATTTTGCAGTTAAAGTATTCTTAATAATATCTTACAGCAATTTTGGATGGCGGTTCAGTCTGGATCTGAGGTGATGGAGAAGTGCGGGCTTCACAAGGAGGAGTAATGCGTTGCGGAGAAGGGATTTTCAAGCTGCCAGCTGGTGGCTGCTGCTTCTTCTTGACCACTTCTTTGTAGCACAAGGAGCAAAGACCATCAGTAGCTGAACTACCGAAAAAGCCACATCCAGCCCGACACTGGGACTGTCCACCTTCCATGCCATTTGATTCTCCTTCCATTTTCTTCTCCGCTTAAGATGAGTCTGGTGACTATTTACTGCAAATTAAAATAAACACTAATTAAATATTCCCAGGTACATAATTATAGACTTAAAGAATAGATACACAATAATAATATTCACAATTTTACAAATATTTCGTACAATTGAATTACCTTTTTTATATGAGATATATTTAAAATATTAGTGTCTATATGAAAATGTACAATATTGGCAAACTAGAATACACACTGAGTCACTGAGAATAGTCACAAAAACGATACTAACTAAATATATTTACAAAATAATACTTTTTAATAATAAATCACAAACTAAATCTACAACGGTTGTATGAGCAATAATAAAAAGATAAAAACAGATCTCATCTCTCCCTAAACATTTATATACGTAGTAAGTAGAAAGGCGAAAATTGCGCAGTTAGAATTAACTATTGTTTGTTTTATAGCACTTAAATGTTTCATTACGAAAACAAGAGTGTGTGGTGTTGCTCATCTCTGACTAAGTAAGTGAACTGAACAAAGGAGGATGACTGACTGAGGATGAATAGCAATAAGTGACTATTGCGAACGCTCATCTTTGAGAAACAGCAAACAAGGAACTGCTGCGAAATAGCAGAACTTGTCTCTACGTCACAAACATTTTGCTTACGTTACACGATACAATACGTATACTCTTCTGGCTCTCAGTGAATGCGAACACAGACAGACCATCCATTGACTACTACCACCTCATCTAAAATTTCCTTTAAAGCCTATGACTCATCAACATTTTCAGCCTTATCGTGAATATACTTTACATATCCTACCTAGCACCACTGCACTGCATGTCCCACCTACTATAATCTTCTAGCTAAACTGCGTTTCACAAGATATTCCCATCTTCCATCTACCCCAACTATGTACATCAAACTCCTTATATACTTATGTACATCAGCTACTTATATACTACGTACCCAACCAACCCAATAGGCCATGGCCGTAGTTTAATTCGCTATAACACAACTAAATACAAATCTTATTTATATGTAGACAGACACAAAAATATCCTGTCTATTTACGTATGGACGACAATAATAACTTTTTCATTCTTTCTGATACAAAAAGTATGCTTATTTATTTAAATTTGTCAATATATATTTTTAAAGTTCCTATAAGAATAACTCAGATAAAGAATATTTACGTAGAAAAATCTATTCTCTCAGTGTGTGTTAGGATTTTAGTGAACCTTCTTTCCTCTGAATTCGGGGCCAACTACAAGACATGACAATAAGTGTGTCGTTGTCTTGTGATTTCCAGGGTCTCCCATCTGGTTCTGGCAACATACCATTTCATGTCTTAATAATATGCACGGGACGCAGTTCGTTCCAAAAGGTCTAACAGTCCATAAACTATGAACTGAAATGAACTGCAAATCTTACACGGTTCGATCAGCTTGTCTCCCCCGTTGTTTTTATTTTTGTAGTCATTTCAACGACTCCTAAATACGACGGGCACTAACTTCTCCATATTCCACAATGCTCTACTTGTCTGCCTTGTAAACTGTACTTCTGCCCAGCCCACCGCTATAGTATACTCTGGTATGCCAACTATGACTTAGCTCCATTCCTGCTATGCACCATTAAAGCCAAACTTCGAGAATACATGATTAAGGAATACCTACTACAGAGTACCCAATTACTAGAATTATTGCACCCGCTTTTCATAAAAATTTACCGAACCAAAGGTCATTCGGAGTTATTATTATTTTGACTAAGCCTTATTTACTCTATAGCCCACGAGGCAAACCCAATAATAATAATAATGTCATTTCGTTTTATTCTACTTATATAGAGGCACTTGGCAGAAAACGAGGAGTGCGACGAGGGTCATAGTACCATGTACCATTTTGTTAAGCGTCGTAGATGTAGTTCTTCGTCCTAGTCAGACTTAGAGTAACACAAGAGCAGTAACTAACTAAGTGAGTCTAATTGTATGATATTTAAATACAAGCCATGTCATTGAAGACATTCGCCTGATTCGTGGCATCTTATCTACGTAAGCACTCCTAAGAAAACGCAAATACATTCATCTGTTATATGCTGACTTCTTTAGTGTGTATGCAATCACGTAGGTACTACCTAATTTTGTGTACAGAAATAACCTCAAAATAAAGTCTGTCTGCCTCAACTCATGATCAGTGAGATATTCCCCAATAACCTCAGCTCCCTACCAATGTCTTGTTCCATTATTCCTACCATTTCAATAGCACAGCAATTTCGACAACTTACATCCTTTCTATGCAAAACAATCCCATTGTTGTGATTTTTACTATTTAAAACACATTATAGAGATACCAAACTCATAATATCTATAGAAATGGATATTACATACATTTGTCGTCTCCATCATCTTTAATGGAACTTAGACAATAGTATGTCATTTTGTAACAAAAAATACATCCACAACCAAGGCTAATTTAATGATTAATTGAAAACTATCTCTAACGACCATTAAAATATCTAATATTGAATCTAAACTTTTTCGTGTACATGCACCTTCGTTTTCGTAACAAATTTTATGAATTATTTACGAACTCGCAACACACATCTTGTTTTGTGCAATCTCCAGTTTGTAATATAGGAGCAAATGAAAACTATTTTGAGTGTCAAAAACAGATGTTCCTCGAAAATGAGAATAAAACACACGAAATAAGAATGACGCAAATTTCTTTACAAACATATTAATGGAAATGGCACTGTGAACTGTGCAGATAAAAAATACCATATCATCTCAAAAGAGCATGGGATATCATCAATCTCTCTAGCCTGTAACGAGCTGAACGAAAACGTCTTATGACATGACATGAGACGTAGAAAAGCAAAAAAATTAATTATGGGATGAACTACGTCTCCCTTATATGACTTATAGATACATACAGAACAGAATACAGAAGCAAAGCTTCAGCATCATTTGTTCAGGTGCAGCTTAAATGCAACCAGTATAGTAGATATAGGCACTATAACACAGATATTTGTAAATATATATACTTTTACAATAACTACATACTTTGCCAGCCAACTGCAATCGCGTCAGTATTTAGCATGTAAAATTTTAATGAAATAAGTTCACCGCACAATAAACTATATCGCTAGGTTATACATATGCATATAATATTATGCACCTACTTTAAAAGGATACAATACAGAAATAAAAGTAGCAATAAGAAATAAGTAGGTACGCAATTTATACGAACATTTGTGTGCATATAATAATGGCAGGGCCGTCTTGCGTTAACACTCGACACGACAACTAACTCGACTAACTGAAAATACTAGTAGTGGTTAGTAGGTAAGGCAGTCAGTAAAATAATAACGAAATAACTATAACATTCATCTCATGAATACAATACTACGCATAATACTTGCTATAGACAACACAAAAATACGTGGTGATAGCATGTCATACTAGAAACCTACCCTACCTATCCATAATCCATACCATACTACCTTTTTCAAGAAGCCCATTAGAATAACAGAGTATGTATTACTTTGCTACGATAATATGCATAAATGTGTGGCTGGCACTACAACTGCTGTAGTATTTTCTAAGTCCAAGCATTTATCTCAATACCAACTAAACCCACACAGAAACAGAACAGCTTTTGGCCTTTGTGTTTGAAAGCTGGACTTGGCTGAGCATACTTTTTAAAGCAATTGAACAAAGAAACCTTGATAATAATTGCTACAGTCAGGAAATGAAAATAGAATGGAAATGTGTTGAGCGTTAACTTCCACTGTAAATAATACACAGCATTAGCATCTCAGTCACTACAACTTTTCTTTCTAACTAACCATCAGCTAAAGGATGCCTATAGATCCTTTGGGCATTTCAATATTAATGTATTCCAAACTTGACGCTACACCGTTTACTTTTGAAACTTTTTACCAATTTCCTCCAAACAGGTACTTACAAACAATTCTGTTTTGAAAATTTTGTAACAATATTTTACGAACCAAGAAAAGGCGAAAGGGAATCTTGGTCAATGGAGAACAATATAAAAATGTCATCAAAAAATATAAGAAGATGCTGGATTAGTATCGTCAGAAACTGCAAGAGATACTCGGTGTCGGTACTAATACGTTTGGATTGTGGTTAGAGGGGAAGGAGATGGAAAAGTTTTTTCCAATCAGGTTTAAATTCGTTAGTGACAGCGATAGCAAATGTTAAACATTTTCCAACCACATAATTTTCATTTGCAAATGCTGCAATGTTTTAAATCATTCAGTAGTCTAAGGGAGGTGGTTTAGGTTTTCCAAGATTTATCATTCATAATACGTCCGTATGTTTAACATAATTAGTGGAATAAGCTTCAATAAAGTCATTACGTTATATTTAATAAAATACTGATATAAGTACATAATAGTATACCATATCTACTTATATATAATAATATATGCTATATACTATATAAATTACAAAATGATAAGAAAGTAAACACAATCCCGTCACATTTTCCATTACCCAGAATTACAATTAATCAAATACTAACCAGTAACCACCAATTGAATTATTAAAATTAATCCCAAATAGCTTCCTAACTTGATATAACTGACCACCGTTACCTTTTCATACACTTATTTATGTCATTAAAAGTAAAACATAAAGAATTTTTCAGTCCTTTTTCTATTATTTTAGCATGGTAGACTGGTCACTGGTCAACATTCTAATAGCACTGACGAAGGATATTTAGTATTTATTGAAGTTAATAAAGTTCAATATTCATCAGTGGCTAATGTGGCTTACTACAGACGTATGCTATTTTAATATTATTTATGCTTGAAAGTCTCGTATATTTCTTGTTTTAAGAAAGTAATTCTACCTAAATACGTAAAGATAATTTCGAACCGGCCTAGGATTAGTTAACAGTCAGAGTTTCAATTTGACTGTTTCGACTTAAAAGTTCCATTCAAGTTATTGAAATGGTTTTGCACAAAGATCAACAATAATAACATAAGTAAGCCACTAAATAACAAAAAATGTGGTAAATTCCCAAATAGTATTTTCAATTTTTTGAATATAATATTGCACAAAATTTATCACCGATTTGTTAGTTACACTATAAATCATCTATTTCATGTAAAACATTATTTTATCTCAATTAATCATTTAAGTGCGACTATGTGTAACAGCTAACAATAAGACACAAATATTGCAAATTGTATATAATTGATAATTCAAATGTGTGTGAACCAATTAAAAAGAAACTTACGGATAACAAAAAAGTAGTATTTTAAATGCTAAAAATACGAATCCGTCTCAATTGCGTTGTTGTTAGATCCTTTTCCAAGGAGGCTAAAACCAGACACGCAGTTAAAACTGAAGACGCTTCGTACGGCTTTGGCGATCCACCTAATAAAATTATTTTTGATTAGAAACGTTTATAATTTTTGGTTGATTGAGTCTTAAACTATAAGGCCATGAATTTAATATTATGCAATAATTAATAAAGTGTTACTATGCTTTAAGTTTTGCGCAACTCAATTATATTGACTTTACACACGAGACGAAAGCTGCGTAGTACATAAGCAGAATGGCATAATATCTTTGCTATTTTTATTTACTGGCGACGTAAGCTTTGGCGAAATCCATTGAACTTTGCATTTTATCTGTAGGTACTAATACTAATACGCATTAGTAGTTCCTATTTTCTTATCTCAGTTTTACTTATTTATATTATACTTATATTATACTAATACATGTACATGTAGTGGATATGGAAACTAGAACAGCTCATGTAGACGGCGTAACAGTGTAGCATAGGTAATGCATTTACATTATTGGGTATGTAAGTATGTACGTTAAATAAGTACTTATGTAATGTGCATGTACGTAGCATAACATCAAAACAGTTTCACATCAGTCGCTTTCGTTACTTTTCTTTACGCATTGTTCATTGCTTTTTTAAAACAGAACAATATTTTTCCACAAACTAAAACATTCGTAGCTGATAAAGCTTGATTTTTGAATACAGTAGTAGATATAAATCAAAGACTGCTACCGCTAGGGAATTTGGTCAAATTTTCAACATAGACCAGACATTATAAGTAGGTGGCCTATTAATTATTAGCAGGCTGATGTATTAACATTATTATTCAATCTTGTTCGACAATTTCAAGCTTATGTAGTAATTAGTAAGCAACGCACAAAGTCGTTTAGGTTTTTGCGACTGAGTTCCTTACGAATAGAAAAATATAGTCGATACAATTAATTACGATAAGCCTAACTGAAAACTAATGTTACGCTAAATTTAGAGAGATTAGTTTGCATTAAAGAATTATAGAACGGAAAACTAAATGTTCAGGTACCAATAAATTCAGCAAACGTTGATTTTGGTTTAATTAATATTGATACAACCTTTCATAGTATTTCCCCTTGTATTAATTTAATTCTTTCCATATAAGCTTACTAGTCGACGACACCCAAGACCAAATATATCTTGTTGATTTCCAATGGTAGACAGGTAAGCAAAACTGTTCATAGTAAATAAAAGATAGATAAAACATTTGGTTATCATTTTCAAATAAAACAACCCAATTTGGTCAAAGGTTTTTGATTGACTTTTTGTTGCGTGTAAACAAGTAAATCTCTCGCCCGAAGGTAATAATATTGTAACATCATACATATCATTACAAACAGGCTTGTCTATTTATTTCCATCTATAAAGAGAATTTCAATATTGTGTGGCAATGGCAGCAAACAAAGGCAATACTCGATATCAAGGAAAACAATACGTAATAATATTCGAACTAAAAAAAGATAACATATATGCACACCAGCTGTTTTACACCAGGGATATATATTCTTTTGTAGAGTTTGTCTGTCTGTCTGTTGCGTACACATTCCACTCTTCTTTCGACGCTAACTACACCACTGTGCACATGTACATGCACAGCAGTAATAATGCCAAACCACTTACTAAAGATAATGTGATAATACAATCAACCATATCTAAAACTAAATGTATATGAAGTGCACAACAATGCAAAACGAGATACCTTGTCTTGGTTTACATGTACCTACCTACTTAGTTAAGACTTACAGCATATGCATGCATGGTGTGAATAGTGCATGGCTACGCTATGCTAAAACTCTTTTGTAATAATGAATTATGTTCAATGTTACATTAAACCAATAATACACCACATTAAAAGTATGACCGCTGTACGATTTAAAGCTAAAACAGTTCCTACTTTGCATTTGTCTCCCTGCAAAGTGTGCACAGCACCCAACAACACCCTGTACACCAACTGCATGCATTCTCTAATATCACTAATATGTTATGCATACACAACTACACCAGTGAACAAAGGATAGGTACTCTGCATAAGTATTTAAGTGGTAGCACATTTTCATGAATCCTACGCCATTGTCAACTCTACTGAGAATTTTGTTATGCTGGCTGAGAGTCCAGCTTTCGTGATCTCCATGCATGGCGCAACGAATGAAATCATTCACAACAACATAACATCAACTCAACACACAGCATAGCACAACGTCAGACACAACCAATTCAACCAAAGGCTCGACCACGTAACCATTTCGTTGCATTAGTCAGCCTATTCAAACTTACAGAGCTCATAATTCCTAGGATTTCGTTTAGTCACTTCACTACGCCATCCACACTAAAATTTCTATACTGCACTCACTAATAATGTTCCTACACTAAATGAACATTTATAATCGAAATGGGTTAACTTTGGCTCTGCTCTACACTACGGTAACATTGCACTTAAGTGCCTTTATCTAAGTACCTCCTAGTATAATGATGTTCAGCAAATAATATTGCGGACTTATCCCACCCAACAACTACACGAACTATAGTTATGCTTAGTGTTAACAAAAACAGAATAGATACAACAATGATCATCATCATAAAGCCTGGGTGTCAAAGTCAACAACAAATTGCCTTTAGTTCCTTTTATTGCCATGTACAGTCTATTTATTCAGACTATTCATAAGAGGAACAATCTCATCCATGACAATAACAAAGCTCGGGACTTAAATTAGTCCTTGAAAAACATTATACCTATCTAGTTACGAAAACTTAAATAATTATTATTTCAGACAGACATGTTTATATAATCACTCGCATACATCACAACACAATCCATGTAATTCAATTCTACGATGATGTATTAAACAATTTAAAAACAGCTTTTTAAAGGGATCCCATTCAATGAAAAAACTGCGCAAGGCAATAAGAAAATTCAAGTTAGACAGTTACAATAGTCCAAGCTAAAAAAATTCAGTGAAAAGGTATTTAACAACGATTAAAAATATCCTAACAAATAATTGGGCTATTTAAATATGACAAAGTAAGACAGGAAAATTTTATTTGGAATTTAACCTCAAAAGGAAAGCACATATACACTGAGACATATCCTGTTACCATGAATGTCCTCTCACGTAAAAAAACTACATCACGGAAAATTTTTCACCCCACTAAATATCGATAATGATTGATTCAGATAATGAATGACCTTATTTAATTCCCACAAATCAAACTTTGTATGTCATAATAGGTAAACCTTTTAGACGGCCGTGAGATGCCCGGGAGGTCAAAGGTACAAAACGTTTTGGAAGTCCCGGGTTCGTAATTCCTACACTCCATGGTAGAGCACAATTTACATTTACATATAGACAGGTATTTTTTCATTTTCATGGGATCTCAATGAAATTAGTCTATAGACTTCAAGACTTCTAGTCGACAAAGCTTACGAGCGCTTGAGGAAAATTATTGTACTGTACCCTGGCACTCTGAAGTGTTGGAAATAAGTTAGACACTACGAGGTATGATATTCGAAACGGAAACACATTTTTATGTATGTACTGCCGACAAAAATTTTGTGAAATAACTTGTGCAGATAATGTAAAATATATTCATTTGAAAGTAATGACAGAAATTTGGCTTTTATTAAAACATTATTCTGTGATTTTTATGCAAAAGTAACATTATCATTTATCGGAAAAATATGATTTAACCAAAAATTAAAAATCAGGTCTGTTTGCTATTATAAAAATTTGAATCCTGGACAAAAAAATGTATTTTGAACACTTTACAAGTAAATTGTGTGCAGAAAGGTATCAAAAATGCAATTGAAAATAATAACACCTGGAAGTAAGACATTTATTTTCGTCTGACGACATAATGTTTGCTTTTCTGTGGTTAGGTTTATCATTTATTAACCAGCTCATTCTGCTTTCCGTTAGTGAGCGAGATTTTTGTTCATCGTCATCACGAATGATTAACACACGAACTACGTATTTAGTGCCAATACGTATTATTAGTAGTACATATGTAGCTACTCAAGGTACTATTTACCATATTATTATTATTATGTAGGACAATGTACAAATTACGTTGCGTAGAAATAGACGTCATTTCATTTCAAAAGCTGGGATTTCAATTTTTAAATAATAAGTTTTAATATACGCGTTTTAATTTGGTTTACTAATTTATTATTATGAAAAAATAGTGGAAACTGCTAAAAATGTAGAACCATAAGTCACTCCAAATCAAAAGAATTCGAATACCTAAATGTGTAAAGTACAAAGTCAGTAGATTCAGACAAAGAAACAGATGATGTCAGATGTGCCTTCTGTAGTCTGTGTATCAGGTGGATGTTGAAAATACTAACTAGCTACATAATTTTGAAATCAATAATCATGAATAACATGCAACGATACAAGTCAGGGATCAGCCAGTATTAATAATTAATTTATAATTGATAATATAAATAAAGTATTTAACTTGGCAGAGAACTTTAAATTTGATAAATATGGCTATAGGCTACACGTTCACTTCATTCACATTACTGATAATAATTTCTAATTGGCTTTGTCAGATAATACTAACTAAAACATTATTTATAAATAGTGTTTAAAATTATCGTGTTAAAATCTGTGACAGCTCCGAACTAATTAATGTACAAATAAAAACGTGAGTAAATTATTGTGAAAAGTAGAATTGGAGGATAATGAATATATGAAACAAAGAATTACCTTGGTTTGGTGTTGGTGACTGTTAGATGACTAATTCTCTTGATATTTGAGTTGAGGATTGTATGTATAGGAAACAAAAAATAAAAACTCTACTTCTGATAATATTTTCGAACAATAAACAACACAATTAATATTTTTAACTGGTGCAGCTAACAAAACACAACCGTAAGGCCACACCAGACGACATCAAAAGCAGAGAACTGTGACTAACTTCACTCCTTGTGTTACTTGGCTTGGCTCCGTATCACTATTGATATTCAGAGTCAGAGAATAAATGAAGAATAACAACTGGGATGAACATTGTTACCACATGCAAGGGAATTGTCTAGAAAGCTATGGCTGAAGGAGTACACTCCTCGGAACCCTAGACCCTAGATATGGCAGCCACGGCAATCAGAATCAAGTGAAACCAAAACTGGGTACGTAGTACGTACGTAGTGCACAGTGCAGCAGGCCAGGCTCCTATCCTGCCCTGCCTGGCCACATTCATTTGCACTACTACCTATTGCCTATAATACCTATCTACATCTGATTCAGTTTAGACCAGTGATGGGCATGAGCTCTTCCCAAGTCATCCCAAATCATCCTTGGCTGAGGCAAGATGACTTCTTAACGGGAAAGACTAGTCTCAATCACGTCACTCTCAAAGAGTCATCTCTAAAGTCATCTCAATCACGCAACCTGTTAAAAAGTCATCCGAGTCACATGACTCTAATAAGGAATAAGTCATCCCACAAGTCATCCCAAAATATAATCCTCTATAACCTCAATCTGAAAAGTCATCCCAAAATATAGTCTTCTATAACCTCATCTGAAAATTCCTACCAAAATATAGTCCTCTATAAAATCATCTGAAAAGTCCTACCAAAATATATTCCTCGATAAAGTCATCGGAAAAGTTATCTTAGAGTCACCACGACCACGACCATGTGATCTTATTAAACTCATCTCAAAAGTCACCCGATTACCGTGCACTGATACAAGAAAGCTCATCCTTAAGTCATCCCAATCACATGACCCTTTATAAAGTCATCCCAAAATTCAGTACCTTATTAAGTCATCCCAAAATTTAGTATTTCATTAAGTCATCCCAAAATTCAGTACTTTATTAAGTCATCCCTAAATTTAGTACTCCATAGTCATCTGAAAAGTCATCCCAGTCACGAGTCACATGACACCTTACAAAGTCATCTCCAGTCCTGCATAAGTCATCTGACATCTGACTTCAGACTAGTCTCATTTGGCCATCACTGGTTTAGACTCAGCCGTCACTTATTCGCTCGTTTAAACTCATAATATAATTTCCATACGTCAATACAAACTAGTTTGTAGTGAATATTTACTGTACCTTTTGTTCTATGTCACAATTCACCAGTTCATATCACTATTGAACCGAAGCCGAAGGATATGCCAGGTAGCCGAATCCGATCGAAGGGTCAGGTAGCCGAAGTCACAAGTCGAGCTAGCCGAATCCGCAGGTCCAGTTAGCCGAAGTCGCAGGTCCAGCTAGCTTTGAGTTCTCGGAGTATCAAATCCCATTGGTTCACACATACCAATTCGATATCCTTGATTTCCTATCCTCTTCAAATTCCAAATTGCGCCTGACAAAACAATAATTATAATGACTTAGTGTGCGACTTCAAAGCTTGTAAGTGAAACTAGGCCCACAATACCTACCTATCACTAATCCAAATCCAAATATAATTTAGCATGCAGTCAATAGATAAAAAAGACAAATATGTATTTATAGAAGTTCCTGTATTTCAAGTAACTTGATATATAAAAACAATTTTGCAATTTTATATGACAAAAATAAAAATACCTAAACTGTGGGGATTTTCAAATTTAACCTGAATATTATAATAATGCATGTCTTAAGCTATAAGCAAAGGAAATAAGGAATAATAACATTTTAGAATGGCAATACCTACGTTTAATTATTCATTTAGTCAGTTGAAAATCCAACTTGGAATAGTTTCAAAACAAGTAATTCAACTAATCTTAAGCAATTAAGTAGTCACAATAAAAATTATCAATACTTTCGGTACCAGGTCTGAGCTCGTCCTGCCACCCCGGTCGAACGAAGCACCCGTATACCCGACCAGCTGTTACACAACAACCATACAATATTATAGTCATT